>JBAJNP010000254.1:0-113756 GCA_036877545.1 Yasuhikotakia modesta | reverse complement strand
AAATGTATAGGACAAATGTTGCCATGCTCCTTATTTATAAAAATGTTATTTTGCCTATACGTTTTTATTCACTTTTCTCCCACTTTGTAACATCTTTTTCCCCCCTCTTCTCTCTTTTTCACCTGTAAGCATCATCTGTAAGTATCCACACAATACCTGGACTGTACAGACAGGATGAAAATCCATGTACTGATTTTTCTGCCTTGCCTTTGGTCTCTTTTAAATGGCGCTGAATGACAGGAATGACAGGAATGACCTGTTTGCCAGCAATTTAAGTTTTGCAACGCTAGGAAACAGGAAAAGTGGAACGGGCAAAAGCTTCCTGGCTGCAGGTCTAAATAATTTTGGCTGCCCATGCCTGGTACTTGCATAACATGTGTCTAGCATAAATGAGAATTGTTAGAGATACAACAGGGCTCGCAAATCTTCTCAACCAAACACTTAAAACATTTAAAATATTTAATTTAAGTTGGATAAGTGACTGGCCACAAAACCTAATTGTTTTATAGTAATAAAAAATGTAATGAAATAAATGTAGACAATCTAAAAACAAATGCCACACCAATTTTAATAAATGCCAAATGGCATCTTGCATTGTTTTTTTACTGGGGAAAATGGTTCTTATTCTGAACAATGGCTAATATAGCTTTTGTGTAAAAATTTTTGTGTAAAAGTTGCTCGAAGCAACATTAATTTTGATACTTTGGTGTATGCGACCCATCCCTAGTGACAGTACTGTTTTGTTGTCATAAAAACAGAGTTGAAATGGTTTCATAAATAGAGATTTATTGTGTGTGTGTGTGTGAGAGAGAGAGAGGTGTATGTGCTTCTATGAAAGCTTCTGAGCTCCAGCTGAGATTAAACATGGTCGCCAATAGAATTTCAGCCTCAGGGTGAAAAAGAGGAAAGCAGGAGAACAAGAGAGGGGGAGAGCAGAAAATTTGGAACCATGCAGTGGGGAAAATAGTTTGTCCCTCCAAGAGTCTGGAGATCTTCTCACAGCAGTGGAAATAAAGAATGGGAGGCCTTTTCAGGTGATTAATGTGACCAGGTGATCAGGCCTGTTCTCTCTCACTCTCTGACTCTCAGTGTATATGCATCAGTCCATCTGTCTTTGGATGATCAGACACAGCCTGAATCCAAATGATGGTTCACAGCTGATACTCTGTTCCATTTATACCATATAATATAAATACAGCACACATATACAGATCTTATCATACACTGTCTAATATAATATAAACCACGTGGTTCGACAAGGCTTTGGAAATGGCTGAGTAACAGTTAAGCTAATGCATGTCCTTCACACACACACACACACACACACTGAGAACATAATTTGGCAGTAACAGAGAGGCATTGTGCTGGTATCAGGTGTTGGCGTGACCCAGACGTGTGATAAGGGCAGGGGAGTCCAGCTGACTGACTGTGTGGGGTCAGCTGAGCTCTTCAATGGATTCTGGCTCCAACCAACACAGCCACTCTCCGCTTCTGTATGGAGCCTTTCAGCTCACCCTGTTCCACATCCAGACCCCTCTGCTGGGCTTGTGGCCCAGGGAATCTGGGGAGATGTGTAACCAATGATTCAGCAGACAAGACAGTGAAGCTTTTTGTGTCCGTTTACATTCTCCCTTTCATTTTCACACAGATTCACAATAGTGATCCAAGTCATATGCCCAAGACGGCAAACTGCGACAATGAAGAAAACCTTGTAAACCATTTGGTCCCTTGCCTCTTGTTTGATGGTGTTTTCATTGTGTGTTTGCACAATGTGTGTCTTTGTTAAAGAAACTGATATTTAGTCTGTCCCCTGATTACCATCCCTCTGTCTTCTCATTAGTCCAAGAAAAATAAACCTCATTTTTTCATGCTTTCCAGAATTGAAATCAGAATCGGCCTGCTAATCAGAGAGGCTAAAAATACTCATGGAGGTTCGGCTGCTTTAAGGCACAGATGAATGTGGTGAACTGTGTGTACATGTGTGTACACATCAAGTTATTAGTGTGAGTGATGGAAAGGTAGTGTTACTTGATGGGGGTGGGGGGTCTTTTATTAGAGAGTGATAGAATGGAGGAGCTAGAAAGGGCTGACTGATGATTGACACACACACAAACACACACACACACACACACACACACACACACACACACACACACACACACACACACACACACACACACTTGTATATACTGTATAGATTTTGGCTTCAATGGAGACATGCACAAATAGAAATCTAATGTCTTACAATATGGCTACAAAACATACATACAAATGTTTTTATTTACAGAAACAACTATAAATGTAAATAGTAATATACAATACATTGTCTGTCTTAATGCCTGATGCAAAGTTTGAGTCAGAAAAATGAGTTAAAAATATTTCTCTGCATGAGAAAACCAAAATAGCCTTTCTTTCAAACGCTAAAATATTCCATTTTGCACGATTATATTTCAAGTTAATTTCCGTCTTCTGTTGTGTTTTTCTAACCCTTCACTTATTTATTGTTCCATTCCTTCACTCCAATTTCCCATTTTATTCTGTTAGCATTCCAGCCTAAGGAAATTTTGGAAGAGAACATCTCTGTGTCTTCCATTACTGTATCACAGAGGAAAGTTTGTGTAGCGAGTTGTTATAGTCACAGAACTGCAGGATTAGCTCTGAATTAGTCGTTTTTTCCGTTGTAGTAAGGAAGTTGTGACCTCATCTTAGGACATTTAGTAACACTGTCAAATCTCATAATACACATAATAATATGGTCTGACTGAGCTCAGTGTTGCTTTATGCTATTTTTGAATCTTGGATCTTGAAATGCTCCGAAATACTGAGCTCCTCAAGTCTTTGAGAAAGTATATGTCACCAATATAAAAACATTTGTGTTCACATTGGAAATGAAGGCATAGCTCACATGATGTTGAGTAATTGTAGTATATTACAGCGTGACATCCATATAAAACTAATTATGCATGTACTGTTTAACATATTAATCGAAACCACATGCAATAGTTGTTCACAACTAAACATTTATGAATCCCTAACACATCCCTAGACTATAATCCCTGATTTGTTAGGTTATAAATTAAAGTTCATGACATGTTACTAAAATTGGCAACTACACAAATGTACAGTAGGCTACAGTAAGAGACTTTTGTAGTACAACATGTAGTAGCAACAGAAAATCATATACAATCAGATTGTGGAAAATTAAATTTTGCCCACTGCCTTTGTTTTCAATATAACAAAAAACAAATTTGTTCAGTGTATAAAAACCTGAACAAATCTCCAGTCACACTTTTCACAAGTCCTTTTATATTGGTGCGGTAAAGCTAGCAAAAGCACAGACAGCCAGGTTTTAACATTAAATAAACACCCATTAAACCATTGAAATAGGAGCTGGACATCTGCTGCAGAGGTCTTATGTTGTGGCTTTCCTGTCAGTTCCAGTAACCGCTGGAGAAGCTGGAGCTTTATTCAAACGTGTGGCACAGGCCATAGCATCAAAAAACAAGGCCATGACTTGAACAAATATGCCGGGGTTTCTTTAACCTGAGCGCAGGGTGGACAAACAAAGCTGTTAAAGTGTAACAGCCCTTCCTCCTGGCCAGAGGAACACTAGCTCTCATTCAGAGGCTGCCCACCACACCACAAGGCAACATCATAGAGCTTTAATAGACACAGGGTTAAAAGAAGGCCATTGAAAGGGACCTGTAGGTCATTGCTATATTTATAAACATTACTTTGCAGAATTTCGTTTTACTGGCCTGACCACACATCCTGTAATTTAACTCTTTTCACACACCCAGCACCACCCTTATGTAAACAGTGTCACGGAGGATAGTGCTTCACTTTCCACTGAAATGTCAGGTGATCTTGTGAACAAAGTTGTACTGCACTCGCAAAATGGCTTTAAAGAGAGACTTTGGATTTCTTTTTGAGAACCAAGCTAGTTCTGAAATGACGTACTGTAATGACATGTTTTTTTTTTATGGCCGTGAGCTATGGCCATGTTTTTTTTTTTAGTTCTTTTAAACCCACATTGTCATTATATTTACTGTTTGTTATAAATGGTGTGTATAGTTGTGGTGTTGTTTGCAGAAACAGCAGTGAGCGTTATATTGGTTGTGTCAAATATTTAGCTCATAATGTTTTATAATGTAGTACAGTACATTCAAATATTTGTATATGCCATTTTAATGCTAAAACACAACAATTTAATTTAACAATTGCAAAGCATTTGGCCAAACTTCTTTAGATTTTGTTGATATATATCTTGTTGAAGCTTTGTAATTTAAGCATGTTTTCATTTTTCCACACAATATATAGTGGATTTATACAGCAATTGGCAGACACATTGCAGTACTGTTGCAGACCCTCTTAACAAAACATGCTGTCAGATTAATGTCCTCTTCACAGGAGGTATCTGCAAAGCTTAGCTTCTTCCCTCCTCCACCTTCTTCCTGCAGTCCTTCCAACATCTGCAGCTCTTCTGCCAACACCAACATCCACCTTTCCATCTACTCTCTGCCTCCACACCCTCTCACACACTCTCTCTGACTCCCACGCCCTCTTGTGAATTTATGGCTTGACTATGTCTAACTCCACAGAACCTGATAAAAATGTGTGGAAATATTACAGCATCTAGTAGAAAACGTTCCCAGCAGTAATAAATGCATCCAGCGGAACATTTTGTGCCACTTCGGCCAGTAACACGATGCGTGATGATGACTCATGAGAGCAGGTTTCCCAGCTGTTCCCAGAGATTCATTCTGGTGTTAAAAAAGGCTTGGTGAATGGAACAAAATGTAGGAATCTCACACGTTTTGCGAAGTTAAAGTATTTTTAGCCTGATGACATTACAAATGCGATGCTCGGTTTACAAAATGCTGAACAAACACATTGTCACAGTGTCACAATGGTCTTAAGACGTCGGTCAAGCACACGTTTAAAAAAAAATACATTCGAGTGTAAATTTTTTTTTCTTACCATTGTAAGGATGCAGATGTGTGTGAAGTTTAATTGCAGTCAGTCAGTCATTTTTGAACACTAATCAAAGTCCTTGTGTTGTGCTATAACTGAAGGTACTCAAGGAGCCTGTGTCTCGTCAGACAAGGTTCAGCACAGACCTTTCTTTGAAGGTTGTCTGTCTGGAGCAGAAAAAATTCTTTGCCATGATGGTGAAAAGATACGAGAGAGTAAGGAGGCTTGCTCAGATGTTTACAGACGATAGACTCAGTGGATTTACCCACCACCCCTCATTTTAATTCCTGTAATCCAGCAAGGATACAAGTTTTAAAACAAAAATGGAAAAACGATCATAGTCAGAATGTCAAAAATCCTAATGGCTATTAAAATTGTATTTATTTTCTTTCACATTAATTTGGCTGGGACATTTTCTTGTCAGGTTTTGTGAGATACACCTGTCTTGTATGACTATGAATAGATAAACAGGTGTCCGTGCTGAAACAGACAGGTTAGTTGACATAAAAGTGACGCAAGTATCATTTTAGTTGCCTTGTTTATTATATATAGTTTTTTCCCATAAATTTCAGCAGCAGTATTTGTAGAAAATGAGTCAGCACAACTTTAAAAAGGATGTGGAGGAAAACAGATCTTTCGTGCCAGAGAGAAATGTGAGAGGATTTGCCTGTCAGGGAAAGGAAGTGTTGAGCAGTCAAAGCAGCTCCACACACAGTGTTTATACAGTCCACATCTGCCTCAGCCGGGCACCAAAACAAAGTCAACATTTAATTAAAAATGAAGGAAACTTTGGACCAATATGAAATAATGGAAAGAGGAAGAGACGGAAAGACTATTTTCATTAGGGCTGAATGTTGCTTGTGAGCTCTCTTGCTGAGCTCTCGCATGAAAAGAAATTCATTAGGTAAAAGGATGATGTAATGACTAATTAGATAATTGAGTTTTCGATTGGTATCAGCAGGAAGCTGTTGGGATGGTTTGATGGATGATAATGGTGGGTTAGAATCACGCATAAAAAATATGGATATCTCAAGGTGACTAAATGGGTTATCCGCACAACCAATTTATCACTGCCAGTTTTGAGAGAATGTCTTAACTTAGTTTGTGGAGAAAAACACTTCCGATTAACAGTAAACAACTAGTGCCAATAACAGCAGTCTATAAATCCTGGAGTTGGTGGAAAAACTTAAAAAAAATGTCTCAGCCTGAGAGTTCTGTCAAGAAATTCCTGGATGGCTGTTTTTAAAAGTTGCACTTTGGTCATTTTTTTTAAAGCTATAAATTTACACAGCCGAAGCTGCATTGGGAGAAATAAACTATACGTATGTTCAACAGATCGATCAAATCGGGGATTAATATATGGGGTGAGGTTTGAGTGAAACCTTTTAAATAACTGACATGTTAATATATAACTAACCTGATGTTATTGAACACCACAAGTTGGACGCTATTGATTTTGCTATTATTGTGTTTTCTGAAGTTCTGGCAAGGTGACACGAGGGGCTAAAACTCCATCCTGTCCAACGACCACATGCTCCCCCTGGACAAGTGGAGTTGATAAAGCACATAAAGATCAGCTGCCCCTTGGCCTTTATAGATTAACAAATATGAGCTGTCAGCACCTACATCTCCATTTCCAATGATTTGCGTCACGTTTAATGAGACTGCCAGGGCTAGATACACTCAAAGTGACTTTAGGATGTGCCGTATACACACATTTCTCCTTACAACTATCCTTACAACTTATTTTAATACTATCTGCTAAATGTTTTAAATGTCTCTCCTAAGGTAGAACAATATGCCTCCACTGCAAATAAACAAAAACAGTTAATTGTTTGTTTTTCTCAGTTCTCCTTTTAAGTTTTCAAATCTTCTTGAGTAAGATAATACCTGCTTCAGATTTTTTGTGCCAAAACTAAAAACTGACAAATATGTCTTTCCCTATCCAACTTGCACAAAGGCCCTATTATAAATTTTGAATATTTTTTTTTACTGGGAACAAAGAGATCAGAGCATCAGATTGTGTTACGTACTGACGCTGGGTAAATTAATTTACTGCATTTTCGATCATTATTGCAGCAGGATTTGATGTGTGTACCCTACATGTATAAATTTAGTACAAAGTGTTTCACACTGACTGATAAAGACTTGGCCTGAGGACTCAGCCCTTGATCCAGACGCAGGAGCGGGTCAGAACAGACTCGACACATGAAGGCCAAACGATCTTGCCCAGAAACATTATCAGACCTTTACCAAAACAAATTTATTTTTAAGTTTTATGATGCGTTTGAGGAGTTACATGATGTTCTCTAGTTCCTTATAATTTAATATTCTATAATTCATGAGTTTTTATATTAGTTATATTAAAATATTAGTTTTTATTCAGACGTATGTTATTAATCTCTTGTTTGATTGTTTTGCTGAACATGTTTTATTTTTCCCAAATACTATTACAAATATGTTATTAAATCTTAAATATAATTACTTTTCAATACAATTTTAATTTAGCAGGAATGTAGTATTAATTTAACATTATTTTCAGTATAAATCGTTAGGTAAATATCAGTAATGTGACCTTTATATTACACTGTGTAAGTTAATAGCATATGGCAATAAGCAACTGTGAATGTTTATAAGTAAAAAAACTCAAGCCAGAGAATGAACTAAGACAGACTTTGAACAAAATATTTTCTTTATTCTGCAAGAGAACCGAATATCGTGGAGTTCCATTGAGTATATACATGAGTTTACCTCATAACAAATAGCAAATCTACAACCAATACAAACTATTGTAACAGATAAAGAAATCCTGTATTGTGGTGAAAATTGTAACTGAATAATACCAGTAAGTCTGAAGCAATAATGATACACAAATACTGAGAGAGAGGATTCCTGGCATTCCTGACAGATGCTATGAATGCGTCCATTTGTGCTGTAACATGAAGACATGAAACACTAGTTACAGGATATTTTGACCGGAGCCAGAGCAACATTTTAATTACATTTCTTGGGCATTGAGGGCCTGTGGCTTATTGCTCAAGCTGAGTCTATACAATTCCAGAGATGAGAAACACTGCTGGTGTTGATATAAATTTATGCTGAACAAAGCTTGTATTCTGTTATGTCAAATATATGATGCAAGTAAAGAGAATTAGTTTAACGATCTTCGAAGAGATTGTGTTTATACATTAAGTTCATAGAAGTTGTGCAAATGGTACTGAATGCTGCTATATATTGCTTCAGTAATTTCCTCTGTCTCAGTTTTTGCAAATAATATCATTTTGCTTTATTCACTGCAACAAAGGACTCCAACTTAATTCAGTTGAAAAAGCTGTTTTTTTATAAGCTGTTTAAAATTTATATTTGACTACACCATAAACAGACAAACAGTTTTTGTTCCACATCTTTTTTTGTTAGTTTTAGAATATTTTTTACACAAAACAACAGTCAAGAGTACCAAAGAAGCATGCTGGGTTTTACGTATGTCAAAGTGGGAAGGAGAGTGAGTTTTTTCTTTTCTTTTTCGAAAGTCTTTTTCATAAGAAATGTGCTGGATATCATGATGGGACAGTGTGTGGTAAGAACACAAAAGACTCCCAATGAGAATCACAACATATTCAAACCTGACTGCAAATAAAACTTTGCAGAACTGCACAAGTAAGAGGGCCATTAGCCATTGCTAGTTAACAGTCCGTAAATAACCTTAGCCAGGTCTTCTAGTCAAAACACCTGCTTGTTTTTTTTTACTGAGATTGACTGAAAACTCAAGCTGTTATATAAGAAAAAGGTTTTGGTTCATTCTGAAACCCTTGAGCTTCTGAAGCAATGCACTGCTGATTCTGTTGGCTTGTTGTAATGTTATTTTCCCCCATTCCCACTTCAATAGAAAAGAAGCATTTTTTTTGTCCTCCATTAAGTGTCTCTCATACGAATCCCCAATGCTATGCTTTTTCATGTCCCTGAAAACTTTCAGAAGGAAATAGAAAAACAGAATATTGCATGCTTTCTGGAGTGTAAGAACAAAGAAAGCCAACCAGCTCCACTGCTTTCTGCCCTGCAGAGAACGGCAATCCCATTTTGCTTTTTTAAACAAACCACAAATTACTGTGGGGTACAGCGGTTTCTGTTTTCTTTATATCAGCTTTCAAAGTAAAAAATAAAAACGGCAACATGTCTCCAACTAGATCAATAGTCTGAATGCGAGACAAATGTAAAGAAAACACAAAGAAACACTTGATTTTGGTGACTTTAGAGTTGTTTTAGTGACCTAACAAATCAAATTGTGATTCAAGGTAAAGAAAACTATGATGGCACACAAGAATCTATTTACCTCTTCCAAATGAGTGCAAGAATGAACCATCAACAAAACAAATACATCTGCTTTTAGGCCAGTCTGGCCTAAATCTTACAGTTCACTTTGAGGTTTAAAAATGAAAACATTTCGGTAAACAAATTATCATCAGTTTTTGAATGGCAAAAAGTCGAACCCCAGCCAATCCACAGTGCACTATAATAAACCCCTAACATGTGGACAGTAATAGTCAAAGACATTTTTAATTTAATCAGACAAGCGAGGGGTTAGTGATGGCAACCCAATAACTAAGACAAAATTACGTTTGCATAAAAGCAAGGCAATTAAAATACAGTGGGAAAAGATAAATCCATCTCTTCAAGAAAACCAAAACAAAAAACAAACTCAAATCTTTGGTCTCAATGCCTGGGAAAACTTTCATAAAACAGAAAACTGATTAAAACATTTTATCAAACAATTCTTCAATAATGTATGATCATGGCATGAATTGCGTAACAAATGTTTGTTACCAGTCTAGTAATTTTCTCTTAAACACTCTTCAAATATGATGTGTGCTATATTGGTCAATACACTCCAATAAACAGTCATATTTGAGCTCTGTGAACATATAATAAACCTCATTTTCTCACCGTGCCTTCAAGAGTGAATGCAAAAGCACTCTTAGTTATTCACTCCAATAATGACTTAAACTTTTCTTGTGTTTTAATAAATGTATGTACGTACTATAAAGACATTCAATGGTGAGCAATGCAAGAGTTCAAGTAATAGACAGTGGACCTTTCTGGGGTCCAGCTTTAAAAAAAAGATCTAGAAATTCTAAAATATTTGGAGGAGCAAAGAAAACAAGTCAATAAAGCTGGACATATGATACATACAAAGAAACGCAAGCTTCTGCACAAAACAAAACCCATGATCTCAATGCCAAGGCTGTAAAGATGTATTGATGCAAGGCCGCACACACAACAGAAATCAACAGCTGATTTGCCGAGACCAGCGTGCTCTGATTGGTGAATGAGTTCAGGTCCTGCTACAGTTGTGGTTGAGCAAACGAAACAAGAATGTTGAGTTCCTGCCCTCATAGACAAAATTAAGCACCACTGTAGTCTTTGTCAATGCCAATAACATCCAATCAAATGCCCCTTAATCAAGCAGTTGAAAATGCAACAACAAAGCACAAAGACTTTAAGAAATGGTGAATGATGAGGAAACGTTCTATCAAATTTAGGCTAACTAGCAGTTGCTTTATCTGTATGTGGTTTTTATTAGAAGCTCAAGGTTATAAGATCACATTCAACACCTGACTGTACTGAATACTGTTGAACTTGCAACAGTGTGGGACAACTGGAGTTGGGTGGGCAAACCCACTGGTTGCCCTGTGCTGGTTAATGGTCTGTAGAACTATAAAGTCCGTTAGATCTATTCTGTCACATTCCTTTAACATAGGACCACATTCTGGGGAAAAACAGCAAACCCATTAAACTGTGAACTGAAATGCTTAGTGCCCTACAAGAAACAGGACATAACTTGCGTACCGACACTGAATATTGTGCATATCGCTGTGAATATTATCATAAAGGTTTTGTTGTGCGACATTAAAACCAAGAGGCAGCCATAGTGTATTATTTGACACAGAACGAGTCAATCTGCCAAAAAGAGAAGCACTAAAAGCAAAAAAAATCCCTAAAATTCTTTAAAAGGTTCAAGTGATTATCGCTTTTTGATGTTACAGGGCTCTAACAGACCAAAGCGGACTGCCTTGAAACATTGGATTGCATTTAATTTTTTATGTAATAAAGCGAAACTGCTCTGCGAAGCCCCTGTTAACTGAGGAATTTGAGACTGTTTCTGCATTCCTGCTTCACAATAACACAAAACCAATTTTTCTGTAATTGACACTAAACATATAGTTGCCAATTTATTTAAAAACCACGTTAAATTTAGTTCTCTTTTAAATTTGGTTCACAAACGTGAAGTTTACTTGACATTTGTAAGTGCTTTATGTTGACTGTGTCTATGTATGCGAATTCTGTTGTTAAAAATGAAACAAGAATTTAGAAAATAAATTATTACACAGGGCACAGGTTCAAACAATTGTGTGTAGTTTGCAAACAAGATGCGTTTAGCACTACCGGTCTTTAACCTTTGATAAATAAGCCAAATTGTTTAAAAAAATCATCCTGATGCCAACTTTGGTCTCTGTACTGAACTGTAACAATTTTAACTGCTTGGAAAGAAACAAAACAAAAATCAATCAAACAAAATGAAACCACTTCTCTATAGTTAGTGTAAATTGTTTTTGTTTAAGACAACACATTTTCACTTGTGCCCTCCCAAAACATCCCACAATTCCTTGTTCAGCAGCAGCAGTCACTGAGAACACTCTGGAAAGTGTCAGTCATCGGTTTGCTACATAGTTTTTGCCATTTTATAAAAGAGTGAGAGAGACAGAAAGTTTGAACAAACAACATATTTCACCTGTCTTTAGTTTAGTTAAGAATAATCCAAAGATAATAAAAAGGAACACACAAAACAAACAAAACAAAAACAGCTGAATGAAAAATGGAAAGACATGAGAAAATAGAGGCAGGATTATAGAAAAAGAAAAGCTTAAGCTAAACCTAAACAGAGCATGTAAAAAGTCCCAGCTGGAGTTTAGGTAGCAGCGCAGGTCACCTGAAACTCGCCTCCTCTGCTTCCTTCTGCTTTTTTCACATTCACAAACATTTAAAACTTCCTTGTGCAAATCAAGCAGTCTTTAGAAAGAATGCCCTCCAAATTGTTCTTGTAAAAATATATAACTCCAAGGTGGCTGACGTGTGTTTTGCAGCAAATGTTTTTGTTGGTAGGTTTTTTGTTTGTTCTGTAACCTTTTCCCCCCTTGCCAGAGTCCAGATAGTTTAATCTGGGGGGGTGAGTCTTCATCTGCGGGGGCCTGAGGGCATCTGTGCATACACGGGATACGCCAGCCGCACATTGAGCGAGTCATTGTGCTGGACCAGTGAGGTCTGGTGATAGTGCAGGACCAGGTCTTTCAGAGTGCTGTACAGGTTGTAGGGCTCAGCAAACCCGTAACCGCGAGGTGTGCTGTAGATGACGCAGTGCTTCACCTCGCCGTCCACACTACAGAGAAAACAAGAGCTCTGATTATTACGCTGTTTCCAAACCCCAATCTGATCTTACACATGCAGCAAAGATACAGGTTCAACTTTTATTAGTTATTCAAGCAGCACCAATACGCTGACGTTTTGTGTATTGCGTGTAGCTGCATGTGGCCTAATATGTGCTAAAAGTCCTGGGAGAAACTTCTTCAACTTTATTTTTGAAATGGTGGTGTCAAAATAGGGAATCATTTGGGAAAGGAGAAATAGGACCAGTACTGAACCTCTGTCTCCCACATGAGCATTACAGGTTAAGATGGATGCAGTATGTGGCAACCAATATTCTACAGCTTAAACAAGGACAATGGTGCAAGAGTATAGATTGAACATGACTGTAGATCTCCATGTCATAGTTCAGGAGACACTAAGAAAACAGTTGAGGCTTTAAGTATAAACAGATAGGGCCTTTATGTTAAAAGTCCTGAAGTAAATTATTTTTGCTTTATTCTACTTTTAATTGATATAGACAGATGGGAAAAGACTGGAAATTATGCAAAATGAATTTGAACAGACATCTCTCCCAGGAGAACCACTGCTTAATGTTCCTGAACCAGTGGGACATGAGAAGAAATTTGGCTGAACATGATGGTAAACCTCCACATCTTAGATAAATAAATAAAAACTCAGAGGAAGTATGATCTCCTCAAGCGTCTACGTTTCCAGTTTCATTTCCATACCAATAAATCACTGAATACTTCTGAGGATACTCACACAACAGAGCAGGCGTAGCAGCCCTTCTTGCTGCTCTCTCGGATGAGGAACGCTCCGTCAGGTTTTCCGTGGAGCAAGTCCTCCGCCTGCGTGCGATTCAGGTCCCCCACGAACCAGCTCTTCTCATCATAGTGTGGCAGATTCTCATCCTCCTCACTGACAAAGTAGGCACTGCCAAGACAGGAAATCAGAAGGGAATGTGACGGGTGCCAATCATCTTTCAAAGCAGCAGTTTAAATGGCTGAAAAATGCTTATGAACTTACTCATCCGTGTTCTCATTTTTGATCCCCAGCCAATCGTTTATTCGTTTCTGCCGAACACCTTTATGATTGAGCCAACTGTGTAAATAGAAAGGGGGGAATATTTAATGTCTGGAAGAGAAACTGCTTTCTAAAGATCTTAGAACTGTAATAGCAACAACAAGAACTGTAATCAAAGGTTCCTCTTACACAAGGTACTGATCTCTGATCTTCCTAAGCTGAATGAGGTCTGGCTTTAAGCTGTTCATCTTTTTGTCTGTCTCCCTGTTTTCCAGAGCCTGTGTTTTGAGGTCCTGTTCCAGCCGGGTTTTGCTGTCGTGAATCTCACCCAAACGTGACTTAAGCTTCTCGTAGTTCATCATAATCCTGAGAAAGAAACAAGAACAATTTGATAAACCCGTGTCTGGTGTTTACTGGAGCTGTAAAGAATGGACTGGCATGACTGTGCCAACCTCTCTATTTCTTTGTCGTTGCCCTCTCGGCGGAATCGCTCAATATATTCTTTGCTGTAGCGTTCCTGCGTGTGACACTGCTCTTCAAAAATTTTGATGGTCTCATTGAAGGCCTCTATTGCAGTACGTTTCATCTGAATCTCCTGCAATCACAAAAAACAGATAAGAATCAATAGATCAGATCAACCTCAATAGGGCTGTGTGCAATTAACCGTTAATAGGTCAATGGACCTCTGTAGTCGACATAGTGTTTTCAAACATGCTGAGCTGCGTGTGGGGTTTGATGCTGGAGCTAATGAGGTGGTTGTTTATCGATCGGTGATGTTCTGAGAGGCTTTACCTGTGAGGTTTTTGTGTGCTCCTCATAGAGTCTGTCATATTCTTTACTCTTCTCCTGATATTGATTGTGATATTCCTGGAGTTTCCTCCCCACTGCATCAATGTTGTCCTCCTTCACCAGCTGATCCTGAGAGAGAAGATAAATGCATCATTATTGATATGAACTGCTGAGAGGAGTAAAACTCTATAGGAGATTAAAGGTCTGCTCACAGCAGAACAATGCAGGTTTTGCTTGTAAAGTGAAAGCCGTTTTTCAGGAACTTTCTTTCCAGGAATCATTAATAAGATTCCTGGAATCTGTAAGTGCCTCTCAAGGGCTTACTTTGGTGAAACCCCTAAATAATGAGCACCTGTGTGTCTGAGGAAGATACCAGGAGGGCACAGAGTGAGGGAGGGGTGAAATGAATAAATGCCCGAATGGCCTTTTGACATTGTGGATGTGTGCAATTATTTAGGACCTGTGCTGCTTTGGCAATAAACAAAGCAATATTTCATGCCAAAAGCATCCTGCTGCCTCTGCAGTTTTACTCGCAACAAGCTGCACGATTCATTCAGCAAACACACTCTTTAGGACAGAAGTGAGAGAGGGAAGTTGAAGAGGTAATACGGATAGGCAGGGAGGCTGGGAAAAACAACAGTGTTGTATTGTGCTTGTCATTGTAAATGCGACACTCCTGCTTCCATTTAAATGCCAGGTTAATGCTTTTACCTGTTGATAGCGGGAGACGGGGTACATTAGCTTAACATCCAGTTTGGTGTTGTACTGGGCCAGAGACTCGTGCCTATAGTGACTGATGAGCTCCACCACAGAACTGAACGTGAGCGGGTCTGAGAATCCGTACTTCCCATCCCGATGGTAGATCTTTATTAGCTTATTGTTTCCACCTTTCCTACAGGGAGAAAAGGTGAAAATGACAGTGAATTTTTGACCAATAAAAAGTATTTAATAAACAATTCAACTGACAACAACAATTGAAACGAGGTTTGGATGAAGTTACCTCAGCGTTAAAGTGTAATCCCCCTGCATCTTGGTGGAGGCGTCCCGTACCAGGAAAGTACCGTCAGGCATGTCCCTCAGTTTGTCATTCACCTCTTCCCTGAAAAGAAGGTAGCAAGAAATAGATTGAGCAATACTCCAGGCATAGAACTGGCAAATGTCACTCTTGGTAATTAGCAATGACAGCTAAAACAGGTTTTTGTTGCCCCTATCCTACACAGCGGAAAGGGCTGGCAGAAAAAAGCAAACTTTTGCACCACTATTTCCACTTTCAGATGGCTGTATTTGGTCTGGCAGAAGGCAAAGACACAGATCTATGACCACGTTGTCTGCCATAGCTGTCTGGGAGACAGCGAGACATTTGAAGCTGTTTAACTCTTGTTTAAGCTCTTGTCTTGAACTTAAGAGTGTCTGCTGCTTCAAAAGTACCTTCAGACTACCCGAAGAAGAGCCGTCAAACTTCAAAGACTTTTTTCTTTTTGCTCACTCTCTATTTTAGTCTGTCATACCAACCTCCAACTCCTCCCGATTCCCAACTGTCTGTGCCTGACAGCCAGATGCCTAGTCATGCTGAAGCTCAGCTGACCCTGGCTCTCAGGAAAGGAAGGTATATTTAGCTTGCTTTGGGGTGCTGAGGTAAGGAGCCCAAGACAATGCCATGCTCCCATTTTTCTGATAAGGAGTCACTTCAAACCTTGGCTTTACAAACAGTCCTACATTGGGAGCAAATTCACAGTTGGGGGTGGAGAGGCTGGCTAGTTCCATAGACTCACTATTATTGCCAAGATATTCCATAATGACAAAAAATAGGATAGGACTTATTGTTCATATTGTTAGAAGTGGTCGCTCCATATTGGAGCTTTTACACTTTGAAAGATTACAATAATTTTTTATGGATTTAGCTATGGCATTCAATGATAAATGGTGCCCATTAAGATCATGCATGTGTAATAAGAAAGTAAATGAGGGCAATTTTGCAAGCTGCAGAAGATTACCATGGCTTTAAAGCTCTACAAACACAACACAATTAAGAGTGCTGCTCTTGTTTGTGTACAAACATACAATAAAACAACCGCATGT
Source organism: Yasuhikotakia modesta (assembly GCA_036877545.1). NCBI lineage: Eukaryota > Metazoa > Chordata > Actinopteri > Cypriniformes > Botiidae > Yasuhikotakia > Yasuhikotakia modesta. The sequence goes on along the minus strand of JBAJNP010000254.1, from coordinate 97,472 downwards.
AACAATAAAACAATATAAGATAAGCAAAGAAAATAAAAGGGCAAAAATAATTAAGAATAAGTGAGGATCAAGTCATGTTAAGTCTAATCAGCACAACATAGACCATAAAATCATGTTCTATTGAAGATGGTTTTTACATGCATCAAAGCATGTTTGATCAGGTGGTTGGGATATAAATACAAATTTATACATAAATTTGCATAAATATCACTTAGGTAAGTTTTTAGTTTCAGGTAACTTTTAGGTAACATTTTAGTTGAAATCAAAGTCAGCTGATGAGGGCAGATAAAGTGAAATGAACTCTGGGTCAGACAGGGTTGCAGGGATCTGAAAGCACATCCACAGAATTCCTGCTTGCCCAACATCAAATGGGTCTAAAGCTGGTCACTTAGCAGCAGACTAATCTGCTAAAACCTGAGTTTTATGGGCTCCGCTGGAAATGGGCCAAACTGCTTGACATTTTGGAGATTTGGGTTCTTCTATCCCTCCCTTTAAATAATGGCAAATAACCCCCAACCCCTTTTAAACTCTGTCTCTCCACATTTCATTGGTTTTCTGCTTTTGTACAGCTGCTGCCAAGCATATATGCCTTCACGACAAGTGAGCCAAAAGAAAGGAAGAAGATCAAGATAAGTTTCACTGCCTCCCCTAAAGAAAGGAGCAGAGAAAGTAGGTCCTGGCAGATTTGGGCCCAAAAACTTTGTCAGAATAAGAAACGTGATGCAGCAGAGCTGCATGCGGGACTCCACCTATGGCTAATCGCTACAGACCAGAGCAACTAGGTGGGGAAATGAAAAGCTACAAAAACATAGAAAGTACTGAAAACAGAAACTTTCATATGATCTGCATGCTGAACTTCTAAAACCTGATCTGATCTTATGACTGACAGCAGTGTTATACTATAGGGTAGCACTAGTAAAGATTTTTTAAAACATACTCGCTGAACTTGATTTCAGCTTATTTTCTTACCTTGATATGTCTCCCCAGTACCATTCTGCATCTTGTAACGAGCCGCTGGCGGCTTCTTTCACGCCATTACCATTTACTGGCGTCATGGGTTTTGCTGGTTTCGGAGGGAGAGCTGTAAAAAGAATGACAGAGGGAAAGAAAAAGATATTTATCATCTAGAAGAAAGACTTCTAATGTTGGATCTCATGCGTAAACCTCAAATCTAATGCAAAGCCGTTCACGCTTTGACTTTTATAACCTCTCTGTACACATAAAAAGTTTTACGGATGAAAACCTAACCTCTCAGCCTAAACTCAGTTACTGTCTTGGTAACAAATTACTGTATGTTAGAATTTGACCACACACAGCTAGTCCCCATGAATACATTTGTGCTGCCTAAAATATGCTAAAATAAGTTTAAACTGCACAAAAAACATTTCACATGGGACACAAAGAGTAGACATGAAGCACACCACATAAATCAACAAAACACTAGTTTAGCCAAACAAATACTACTTACAAATCGGCACAAAATCCACAATGTTGCATTCACACAGTGGTGCGGTTGTAGATATGAAGGTTGGCTAGTACTACAGGATCAGTAATAGTACGCAGGATACCGCCCAGCTTTAGCAACTGACCTTTAGCCCTTATGCAAAGAACTTCATCTCAATTTTCCCATAGCATGCCTTTCTAAACCAGCCTCCAAGTTCTGACCCTTTTACGCAATCTGTAGTTAGATATGTTTGTTTCGGAAAAAATGCAACAATGAATTCCACTGAAAATGCAAAAGATCGGATTTCATGGAAAATGCAACAACAACATATTCTGATTGGTCTGCAGAAACTGTAAACAAAAGCCAAATAACTACTTTATCCAGTGTTGCTTTTCTGCTAGTTGTTGAATTTGTAATGAATAGATTGGCAATTACTTTCTTTTGAATGTAGCGCTTTCTTTGTTGTCCGCAAGAGCAAACAACAGCTGCCCCAACAACGCGCAAGAAAGGTAAAGCTGATGCTGTCTTGTGGGTCAGAGGTCACCAGCATGTGCTGCTTACCCACATAATATATCACAACAGCCTCAGCCAAGGAACTACACAGCTGTGAGAGTATTTATCAAAGCATCTCCACAGCTTTCTTTCTTCCACATCCGTTGTGTTTTTATTATCTAATCTCATGACTTTAAGCTTCCGCCAAGGCCAAATCCAGAATCTAGGTAAATGAGGAGGGCAGAGTATGAAGGCTAACAGTATGCGAATGTTGTCAAATGCAGTCTTGAACAACTCTGAGCAAGACTAGCTGAACTCAAGAATTTCCTTGACTGAAGTCTAAACAATTCTGGTTTTGAGGCGCTTTCATTAATGTATTTTTGTGAGTGGAGTTGGTGTAGCGCCTTTTGCCAGCTGCACCTGGCTGAGCTCTTGCAAAGACTTAACGGCTTTTATTTTTTTCCCTGTCTCAAAGCTGGTAACTCAGTCTAAAAATCACAGAGACACAGTGTTCAGGCCTTGCCTAACCGCCAAGCTAAACTAACCTTCCCCTGACCTAGTTGAAAGCTTGCAACAACGGCCTCGAAACAGCACAGAACCATTTTATTCTCAATGCATGGATGTTTCTTGAATAAAAACTGCAGTAGGCTTTTAAGTCAAACCAAAGACAAACCCCAAGCTTTCTCACCAAGCCTATTTGAGATAGCAAACCTTAAAAATAAGTGAAGTGTATAAAAGACAGTACTTAGATTAAAGAACTACATTGTGAAATAATCACAATGGAATTATAATTCTTACTGCTTCATAAGAGTGGGCAAAGGGGTGTATGAATGGCTCTCTTTGAGGAGTCATTAATTAAAAGCTGCGGTTTTGGAGCCAGAGAGCATGAGTGCAAGTTACAGGAGACCTGGACACAAGGACAGCTCCTCCCTCCAATGGTCCAAAGGCAACACCTTAGTCTGGTGGGGTGAGCTGCTTCAACCAGTGAAAATGGAGCTAGCTACAGACAAATCCCCACCCAAACTCTACTCCTGCAGGTGTGCGTGGACACACACACAATATTATCACATATCGTTTAGCCTAGGACAGATCAGCCAGATGCCTTTACAGGAAAAGACATATTTCAGAAAAAAAATATTCTTTTGGAGTCAATTTTTTGGAGTGTTGACTTGTGGTGTTTGTTTAATTAGATTTTTATTTTCATTCTTAAGTTACTGTTTAACCTAAAAACAAAGAATGACTTGAGAGCCTATAGGCTAAATGTTTAAAACTAAATGCACTTAAAACTGAATGCCCCTTTGTTAACAGCCCAACAGTAAACATCATACCACTGTTGAGAAGTTATACTTTAAAACACTTTAAAACAGCGCCCCCCCGTGGACTCCTGTGTTAATAAAATTGAAAAAAATAAAATGTTTACAATTTTAGAACTACCCTTAATTTTGTTTGAGAGGCAACAGTTCACATAAAACTGGGGCCTGTCTGATTCTATAATAAGATAATATCTTACCTAAAAGGACTAACAGGTGGGCTAAAAATCCCAAATATCTAATTCTTCCTATATGCACAAATGTCCAGACACATATTCCTAAAGCATGTAGTTGCTCACAGGGCTTATACATTTCATTTGATCACAAAAGCCCCTTTCAGAGCTACTGTAGCAGCCCTCCACCAGAAAGGGAAATGACCCCCCTTCCCTCAAACTTTCTACAGCAGCTAAAGGCAGGTGCACCAGCCCAGCTGAAACCTCAAATTCCTGCCCAGCAGTTTTCCACCGTCAGCTCTTTCTGCAAGTGTGACCACCTCTGTCCTCCTCACACACAGATAGCTTTGTGAGGCTCTGTTGAGTGTGTGTAGGGGAAGAACACGGTATAAGGGAAAACAAAAGGAAAAAGGGCAAAAAAGAGGCAGAGATGTGAGATGATCTCATTACGGCACTCACCCCCTTCTGTGTTACTGCCAGTGATATCGCAGTAGGAGCTACACAATAGAAAGTCTATAGCCTAGCCCTGCCATCAATTTACAGCCACCAAATGCAAACAAATTAGACATAATTTACTGCAAACAGGGTAATATGAATGACAAAAGTAATGGTAATTTCCATAAAGCAATAGGTTTTCAACTCATTTTTTGCACAATAAACAAGCCCACAATTACAGACAAATGAATGCAAAACATTGAGAAATAAACTAGGTATAAACAGCAATTAATGAATAAGGTTATAATTTTGTGTAAAGAACAAACAGATAATGAGAATGCAAGCAGAAGAAAAAAAAACAAAGGATGAAGAATGGATAGGTCAGAAAGAAAAGAGCGAGTGCTAGGGCAACACTGCAGAGCAGTTCATTCATAGCGCAGCTCTGAACAAAGAAACTGTGGATCCATAGGTTAACTCTAAAGCTCTGTTCAAACTGCCAGTGACTTTGACGCCAATTTCTGTTGTTGTGTTTCATTTTATGAATGTCATCGATATGCATGTCATTCCATATGGACTTTGTATTAGTTTTATATCACTAAAAAATCTGCATGTTTGGAGAATGTTTTACATAATTTACACATCTGCATTAAGCATTACATTAAAGATGGAACATTAACACATGCTCTTTGCTACAGCAAATATATGAGCTGAAAATGCAAATGGCCACACACACACAAAAACACACATCAACACATGCACAAAAACACACAAACACAAAAACATCAACCCACACAGACAAACACAAATCACACAGACAAGTTAGGAAACTGCTCACTGCAAGAATTAACTTAACATCTTGCCAACACAATTATAGTAACTGACAAGGACCACTTGAGTGCCAGTGTCTTCCCTACTATTGGTAGTTACTTTATAAAAGACGCTCTGCATTCGCATAGTTAGACATTCTCAACTTTGTCGTGTTGCTGGACATGTCTACATCTAGTCGCCAATGATTGCTGTCGCTGGAAGTCGCTAAACTCCCATTGAAAATGAAGCTTTGTTGCTGGCAGTATGAACAGCTATTGAGAGCCAATGCCAATTGATGACCAAGCACTGCATTTTTGGAAAACAAACACAAATGGCAACACGCAACTCAAAAGAAATCTAAGGTGGTTACTGTTCTGCCTTAGCACATTTCTTGCGCAATCAGAGAAAGATACAAACAAATGTCTATTTTCACAGGAGAGTTCAGGTGTATTAAGTAAATGTCCTTTCAAAGACAATACACACTGGTGCTGACACAACCACCCATGCATACATGCATATACAGTTAGATTAGGGTTTGTATGAAGGGGCTGTATTAGCATGCGAAAGGCATGTGGCAGAGAGTGATGACAGTGCCATTGAAAGCTTTAGCAGGCGAGAACTGTCACGTCCCATTCCAGGGGGAATGAATTAAGTATCAGCAAGCACATGGGTGATTTAAATAGTCTATCGGGGACTCACGCAATCACACGTGAACCCATATGGGCTAACCTCTGCTCATACTACATTATAATAAAGACAGTATCCAACTAAAGTGAAAGACACTTAGCCTAAGACTAAGAAGTTACTTGCATGATCAAGGAAAAAGCACATTTCTCAAATTAATTGTAATGTTGACCATAGCACATGATTCCATTAGCACAATAATTAGAATGCTTCCCACCCAATAAACAAACACTAATTGTCACTGTGTACACTTGACAGTCTGTTCATAGCAGTACAATAACCACAGGACAAAAGACATAAGCAAAGAGAGTGACTACGGAAACAGGAAAAGTCTATTTCTCCCTTACCGTCCTCCTCTGGTTCCTTTTTCAGCTGCATGTATACAGTCTGCACTCAGCTGTCTGTGACACGAGTTCTCTTATTCTCCTCTCTCTCTCCCACTCGCTCTCACTTTCTCTCCACCCTCCCTTGCACGCTTGTTCGTTCTGCCTTTCAGACTAAAGCCAGAGGGAAAATCCCTGCTCCTAAATTCAGATGCTGCTGGCTTAACAAACCCTCTGAATGGAGAAGTCTCCAACAGCCAATAAGAACGCAGGAAGGGAGGTGGACACAGCCATATGAGACTGGAGAGAGTGCAAAGCTCTGGGGAACGATGTAGGAGGGGGAAGCGCTCTGCCCAGAGAAAGACAAGGCACAGAGACTAACACACTGAGACGGACACAAAGCAGGACACATGCGCTGCACACTGAAAACTTTCTTGATGTTGAAACGCTTGCAATTACATAATGCATATTATGCATAAGCGTGCATCAATACGTATAGTACAACATACATTGTAAGTGTTCAAAACCATTAAACTCATACATATTTATGTGTGTGTTTAAAGAAAATGTAACATATGTTCATGAATGTGGCAATGCAAAATCTACAAAGCAGAAAACACCCACATGAAAACATGAATTTGCTGTACACATTTAAGAATGTACAAGTTCAAATACATTCAAGCTAAAAAACCACAGAACAAAGAACCATGTATCAAGAGAGATACCGTGACATTTCCACCCCTTATGTCACATGAATGCCTGTTAATGAATGCACAAAGCTGACTTTTCCTTTGGTGTAACTGCACTTTTGTTGTTCACACAGAGCAAAAGGCTCCAGCAACCTATATTACACACACACATCGCTGGCCCTCAGAGACAGGGGCCAACTTTCCCCTGGGGGCGGCATAGCACCTGTGTTCATTGGACACTGCAACGGAACAAAGCGACTGCTTAAACACAGCCAGTACCCTGACGCAGTCACTGCACCTTTCACATTTCAGCTCTGCTGTAATAAATATTTTAATAAACATCTGCAAAGAACTGTAGTTCTGTTATTATTTCAATCCCTGTTAGCCTCTTTCATCTACCATCTTCTCATGGGCCATCCAGATTTTACCATCCTGCAGTGCCTCTAAAAAATAACAACTTAAAAAGAAATTGTCAGTCAGTCTGGAAAGAGGCAGATAATAAGCCAATGAGCAGCTATTGACACTACATGGGAAGAGAAGGACAAACACAGGGAGAGGGGAAAATCAGATCTGATAAACGTGTGTGCTGTGGCAGAGAATGAAAGATTAGATTAATGTGTGGGTTGATCACACAGTGCTGCGCTCATTCATCCTCATGGCAGAGCAATCGAAGGGCTATTCAACCCAAAATCCTACTTGCCAAATTCGTTCAGTCCAACACAGCTCATTTTTTGGAAATGAGGAGGTTAGGACCGAGCGTTAAGCTTTGTTCTCTAGGACAACAGACAGCATGCCATAAACGTAATAAAATGATTCATCCTCACATTTACAGGCTCGCTGTTCGAATCAGACTGTATGTGGTCAAAGAAACAGTCCATTGTGTGAACATGGAAAGACAGCCACCATAACAATAGCTGGCATTACAGCAAAACATTACAGCCTGTCTGATTAAAATATCCATGAAATGATTGGCCCTTAAAAACTAGTACCTCTGGTTTCAAGTAAAACACTCGCTAAAACCATAAAGGGTTGATGACAAGTCAAATACTCTCTCTTCCCATTTCAATGCCAATTTCATGCTTCCAAAACTGTCATCCGTCTATTTATTGCAGGAGCCATTCCATCAAGAACGGCATGAATTAATGAGCCATTGTCAACTATGCCTGTGACTTCTGAATAGGATCAGTTTCCAGTCCATGACATCATTGTTAATGGCAATAAAATTGGTGTCAGTGCTTAATAAATGACACATAAAATGATTCTGCAAAAAGGAGAACAGAACAGTGCAGAACAGTAAAAGTAACATCTAGAAAACTGTGGAACTTACTCAGAGAGCACTGTGAACCCTCAAACAAGCTTTCAGCCCATAGACCAGCAACAATAAGCTAGCGAATATAAAGTCTCTACATGCTAAATGACTTTGGAAAATGTGCACATATCAAATCAAGCGAATCTGGATTCCTACATGTCTGGCATATATAACAAACATAATAAGTAATGCAGTCTTCAAATCTCCTGACCATAGAAACTATAGAAGGACCTGTAACACAATCTTTGTCTATGATTCTTCCTTTAACCATTTAGAGGCCTAAATTAATATAAAAGGACGATTACAATATACCAATATAAATATATATGCATGTATGCATAATAACGCTATATAAATGACTATGAAAATGTCTATGAAAGACTTTTCAGGGTGAAGGATCTTTCTAGATTATATGGCTCATCTATCCGAGTGACAAGCGTTTTTGGTTATCACGCACTTAAAATGTAAACGCAGAAACTTGAGGTATGTTAAAACTGAATGGATTCTGCCTATATGAGGATGAGAAACAGTTTTATTGTTTTATGGGAGAAATGGGAAACGCTAGGTATATGTGAACAGTGCTACATAACAACAATACAACAGAGGTAAACCTCTAAGAGAATATATCTATAAATGTACACATTATGTTTGTATAGGCAGACAGCGATTGCTCCAGAATAATGTTGTCATGCTTGTTGTAATGCGACTGTTTAGATTTAACGTATAGTAACAAAAGCATAGCGTAAGTTTAATTCTGCTGATATCTGTACCTGGCGGCTGGTCCATCTCAATGTAAAATATTAATTCAGTGGAATAGGGCATCATCACGTCTCTCCAGTCGTCGTCATCTTTCTCCGTATTCCACACTGTATTGTACATGGTCTGAGTCTCTGGAGATCGAGTGGTGTCACCAATTTTCAACACAGCCGAGTTAAAGAAACATAAAAACGCTCGTCTGACTGAACGGAGAGCTTAACTTCAACAATCTGAATGCCTGCTTCAGAACAACTGCGTGTCATGAAATATATCAAAGCACCAGGCTTCTTTTGTGCGACCTCACTACATCTGTCATTTTTATTAAAATGAGAAAACTAACACTCCGACAGAATAGAAAGTAGATACCAGCTCTACGATCCACTCCGTCCTACCATGACGAAACTGTGCTCCTCATTCCAGTCAGAACACCAGCTCCACCGGCTCTTTCACTTCACGAAGACGAGCCCATTCTCTGCGCACAGTGTGGGTGGAGACGTATGTTACCCGACGCTCGTGAACAAGAGACCTTCACCGTGCTTATAATTTAGCGGATATTTATTAAAACTGTTTTTTATATTACAGTAACATCAAGGAAACATCAAGTAAAACATTCTACGTATGATTAATTGGACGTTTGCGTTTCATTCAGAAGTGACATCATATCTCGGTACCCCTTTTTCGGCAAACAATGGACTCGCCCGTGCCTGGATCGCTCGCTAGGTGCTGCGCAGCACGCAGACCTTAGATTTGAGAGCCAATCAGAATGCGCCGCTGTTTCAACTTAGTTACCGAGTTAGTTTGCGTCTTTACATTTCCATTATTGGCAGCCGCGTGCTTCACAACAGCCAATGGGTTTATGAGAAGAGCGGAAGTCGACCCCCTATTGGTCGAAGCGTTACCATGAGGCGTAAAACTGATAGGGAGAACAGAACACGGGTTGGAGGAAAGATGTCATAGTTTTGTTCAGCGGTGACCTGTGCGCGAATTCATTCTCTTATCCTTCCAGTTACACGTGCTCATATAAATACATTGTCAGACTTTGCATATGTCTCTCCAAATTTGTCTCTCCTTCTATAAAATATTAACAGAATACAGAACTTAAGAATAAAAGTAAACTACTTCTATTAATATATATGTAAAATATCATTTGTGTAACCTGGATACCCTGGTTAGTAATTGTTGTCCTATGGTGTAACATTTTCCTTTCTAATAAAAGATTAATTAAGCAATTAATAAAGTATCTTATTAATAAAGTAATGGTTGGTGGCCTGCTTTAAAAAACAGCTTTAAGTACATTTTACAGATAGCGATCTGCCTCACTTCATGCCTCTTTCAGTTCCCTCTGTTAGCATCATTCTGATCTATCCATTAAGGGGAAGGATGTCCCTCCTTCATGGCAAGAACAGAGATAAAGGATGACAATGTTTGCATCTCTTTACCGAAAGACAGGGAGGACCCTCCAGATGGCTCGTGCCTGACAAAGGCTGTGCTTGTCAACTGTGTCAAACTTGCTTAATTGTCACTGTCTATGCTTCAGTTCAGCTTGGACAGATGGATACAAGACAATGACAAGCAACTGAATACGCACAGTAATCCACAAAAGCTGTGGGAAAATATTAATCACTTACACCCAGTGCATAATGAGCGAGTAATTAATGCCACAAGCCTATATAATTCAAGCCCAACACACGTGTTTGGGTCAATCTACTTCCAAGATATTAAAATGTCTAGTTTGGACTAAAGTGTATTGCCAGCTGCCTCTGAAATACTGGATATGGGCACACATGACGAATGGGGATTTGAAATTGGGTAAGAGTGTGTGCATCACAGAAACTATAATGCACAACCAGGTGCAGTAACATATTTACTGTTGATAACAAAACTCTATGACTCTATGACCAATGTAGAATATTTTATGACATCCAAGGTGTGCTATCCCTGCAAAGGCAACATGGGGAAGGAAAGGAAACATAATTTTCCCTCTTCTTAGCCAAATTGAATGGTAATAACACTGTTTAGTGAAGAAATTTGCCATCCCAGTGAAGTACAGCCTTCCTAATCATTCACCTACACATTTATATTTTAGCCAAAAAGCTGCCTTAAAATCTCTTTTCTGTGGGCTATATACAATCCAGGCTTTTTACAATATTCTCCATAGACCATGAGGGTGGATAAGTGCCTATGACACTTTATGACTCAATAGTGCAGTCAATGGACTAAATGTATACTTTGGGCTTTAGAAGACAGCTATGTAGACTACAGCCAGCAAAGTATCCACTGAAACAGGGCTTTGGAACAACTCGTAACAGCAACGTAATCATTAGGTTTGTTTACAATAGCCTAACATACCTTGTAACTGACATACTCAAATGTTTAAAAAACACTGAAAATTGTGGGTTGATTGACAATTTGACACATTTTACCAGCTGGATTCCTTACTACATTCTCATCTTACCAATTACTTAATTAAAATGTTTCTCCACATGATTTGTGCATCTGACCCCATGAGGCAGGCATAACTAGCAGAAAGAGATTCTAATCTGCCTGGCTACAAGACCCAGCTAAACGATACCAAATCCTATTTAAAGAATGAGGAGAAAGGAGGGCTGGGGAGTTTAATGGCTCCTTAAGGACCTGCAGATTGAGGATGTTGAAAAAAGACATTTTTTGGCAAGTTTACTGGCTGGGTGACAACAGTCTGACTGTGCTCTTTCTGTTTCGACTGTATGTGGCCTTGAGCATCTCATATTTTATCAGTGACTCTAGCAACTAGAGTGGAAAGTACAATTCCAGTTCAGATGCAAATAGGCTGCTTCATTGTTCCATATTTAACACAGACATAAGGGCGTTACTGAGAGAGCACACAATACGCAGTGTTGTTGTGTGACCACTGGTGTGCATTATACATAATTCATAAAGGACTTGAAAGCTGAAAAAAGCAATATCATTGTTCTCCCAGCTGATATCATGAAGGGGGAAAATTAATTTCAATCCACTCTAAATTACACACAGTGAGAGCGATCACCTTTTACGTTTATTCTGCTGAGCTCATGAGAATCAGGCTGCTCCCTCAGTCACTGTCTCACTTTCTGGAAATGTGATATTACGAAGGGCCTGAATAAGCCATAAGCTTTTTCTTTCAAAGCCACGGTCAGGGGTGCCTGTATAATGCAAGTGACGGAAAGAGAAGAACAACTAAATAACTGTCACAATTTACTTGCATCAATGTCATTCTAAAATCTGCATGACTTACTTTTTTCCATGGAACACAAAATATGAATTTTTGAAGTTAAGGAAATTCTGGCTACTTTTTCCATATAATAAAGGTGAATGACAGCTGGAACTGTCAAGCTACTGGACGACAAAAAACACTATAAAATATCACAAAAGGGATCCAAATAGTAACTCATAACTCACTGATATAGCAAGTTGTTGCAACTACTGCATCTGGGTCCATTTGTGTATGATGGAGTCACTTTCTGTTTTTGTTTGTTTGTTTGTTGTTGTTGTTGTTTTTAGATGGACAAATTTGATCTCATTGTGTTTTATACTATTGAAAAGAGTTTACCACACTATACTTTTTTGTGTACACAAAATGTTGAATGTTTTATAGCTATAGAACAACCTGAGTAAACAATAAACTATTTTTAAATTTCTGTGTGAACTATTGCTTTACTGCTGCAGTTTCCATGATACATTTAATATACAATATCTAACTAAAAACCTACAGGCTTACTGAAAGGCTATACAGTCCGGAAGCTGAATTACAGATTTAGTTCTTTATTATTGGCTACACATTCAAGCATGACTAGATATCAGTCTCCTTTATCCACAAGGCTGGACTAATAGGCTCTTATGGGTGCACTCTGCAGACAGAGTCATGTGTCTTGGATAATGTACGCTCTGATTCGAGTTAAACGATTAGGCATACTGTCTGGTATTTGTTCACTACTTCCTTTCATCTTGAATCGTGTGTGCACAAAAATGGCAGCAAAGTGTTAAAGGTGCTGCAGACACGAGCAACAAAAAGTCTTGTTAGCTTGTTAGCTAGCAGAGATAGAGCACCATCTTCACCACCTTTCTTCATCTCCATTTCTGGGTGGCAGGCAGTGTGCTGCTGTGATGTCATCCTGCAATGCAAGCATCCCTTTTGGACTGATGCAATACTCCGGTGACACACGGTAACAAGGAGCCGGCGTCTGCCAGTCCCCACCCCCATGCCCTCTTTTTTCTATTGTCTCTCACCACCTCTTGGCCACTTTTCCTACAGCAATCTCAAGTTTTAATCAGCCTCTCTTTCACCTTTCTACCTTTCTCTCTCTCTCTTTCTCTCCTGGGTCTACTTTTCTTGTCATCTCTTTCTCTCCACATGCCTACTCCTAAGCTCCCCCTCTCTCTGAACAGCCCTCTGGTTGTCATGGCATCAAGCACCATTGCTCAGCATTCTGCAGTTCAGCAGATAAAGGACGGGCTGTTTAACTCTTGCTTGTCTCAGCCAGTCTGCAAGGCAGAAAGATAGTATATTAGCAGGCTTTATCCACATCCCCTAGACTAATCAACGGCCTACGGCGATGATTAAACAGGCCCTGAAACTACATATCAGGCATGATAAGACAAAACACTCAACAAACAGAACATCACAGGCTTGATATGTGGATTAATGTTGAAGCTACTATTACCCCAGTCGAAGTGTACAAATTCTCCTGCTAAAAGAGCCTATTGTTGTTCTGTTATGACAGTGGGGAAAACTGCTCTATACAACAGCTAGCATTGTGTTGTGTCACAAGACGTGGCTAAACAATGTTTGCAACTGTGAAAGTGTGTCAACTCAAAAAGCAAATAGCAACAAATTAACCAAAGCCATAACTTCAAAGCTGCTGGAAGCCTAGTAATGAGTAGACTTCAAAAGACTACAGGCTGAAATTTGATGTGCCTCTTTAAGGCTTGAGGTGGAACAGAATAAAGGTTTTAGTATAAGAAAATGTCTTCAGTCTCTTTGTGTTGCCATACAGGATTTTACGAACATCTTCATACTAACTTGTGACTTTTCTAAGTCACTCTGAGACTTTGTATGGTTGCATTGTTCTCGTGTTAAACTGTTGAATAAATACACTGTGCTGGCTATATGTTTCAAAAGGGCATTCTATAAAGTAGTCTATAACCTGATTCTAACCTGATAACCTGATCTGTGTTGTCAATAATAAATGGCCAATGTGAACCATCATTACAGCTGACATGAGATTAGAATCATAAGCAATATAAAGTTTCTGATTCTGTACAGTTTTTGTCACTCCAAAACAGAAGCAAACATCACGAAAGTCATTTGATAAACAAAACACACTTGTGCATGTTGAAAGCACACTGTTTAATTTTTGGTGTAAAAAATAAAAAGGCAGTGCATTCTCCTCTTGTGGTTTTAAACGAGAATGTGACTCTTATTTGCATCTTTCCATTCTTTGTTTGGATGCAATTCAAATGCCTAGCAACCACAACCGTGGGAATTGAAGGCAATCAGCATTTGATACAATGACATGCAAGTGTCACCGAGTTCAGTTTCCTATCAAGGGATGAAACAGGCATCAGGTGCTGGTTATAATTGTAACTAAGAGCCGAGGGAGAGAAAGGGAGTTTATTGGATAGTTTGTTCACTTCAGCATGAAATCTCATTGGAACTCGCATGGTTATCAGACAAAATTAATTACACACGACTTCTAGATACTTGCTACAATCAAGGGACTGTAAAAACCCTAGGAAACACTTACACCAAAGAGTCTCAAGCTTTTGTAATCACTGGCTTCAACTTTAATACATATTGGAGACCTTGATTAGACAATAAAACACTTCATATATAAAGCTAGAAGCTGAAGCAATAACTTGTATACTAAACTTGAGATCAACGGTTAAATAGCACCATGCATTGCATCAAACAATATTCAATCTATATTCAAACAACTGGCACATCTTATTGGTCATTTGAAATATTAAAAAGTACATCAACAGTTTCTGAGATTTTAGTATTTTCTCAATCAAGTAGGCATGAGCTGTATATTCTGTATTTGTTATTAGGTATTTGTATTTGACTATTAGCCATGGCTGCCAAATGACTGACTTTAAGAGACCTTTCTTTGGTGTAATCCATGAACCAAAACCTGATGTGTGAAATGTATACTTAATAGCATTTAGAAAAGGGACATATCACCCATATACATAAGCATTTATGTGATCCATTTAGTGGCAGTTTTGCAGCTGACCACAGCCTATCCTGCAGGAGGGTCCATTTGCACAAGACCATCCCATTGAGGGAGCAGAAAGGCCAAGCAGCTCATACACAACGCTTGCGGTATTGGCAGGTATGGAGACGGGAGTGTACAATTGTATAAGGGGCTTCTAAATTGGAGCCAGGTGAATAAACAAACAGTCCACTAACCCCATGAGGATAAAACACTCTCTTGTTCCTCCACCACATGCACATCTACAGAAAACAAACACCCCTTTTCTCCAACATTGTGTATACTATAAGTTTGTAGGAAACCTGTAGTATACACTACAAGTATATACTTTTTCTACAAACTTGTGTGTGTTCTTTTTTTCTACAATCTTGTGTGTACAAACACAAGTTTGTAGAAAAGGGTGTTTGTTTGCATCACATGCAAATTCAGCCCATAACATTATACTGCAAAAAATGAAACACTCCTGGGCAACATGCTTAACATATTATTGAAAACATTAAAAACATATTGTCCATCTTATTAAAACAGTTCATGATCTACAGTAAAGGTTGAGCATGGAAAAATGATGCAAGTGAAAATGAAAAACATAATGCCAGAATATTAAATAAAGAGATATTGTGTACAACTTTAGGAAGCATCTGTAAACAACTAAAACAGCAGAGTTCTTGTGCTCGTAGTGTCTGGTTTTGTGCTGATACACAGCTATACCATAAAAGTGGTGTATACGACTCATGTTAGATAACATCACAGGTTTGTTAGCTTTATACAAATAATAGACTAAGAATAAAGTTTCTATTTCACATAATACAGAAATAATACAGATTCACAAGGAACAAGCACAGTCTTTATAATTTCTCCCTTTGTGTTCAATAGATTAAAAAAGTGACATGGTTATGTAGAATAAATCACAATATTTTTATTTTGGGGGAACTGTTCCTTTAAATTCACTTGTGGCTGTAGGTATGTGTCCTTAAATGCCACTGGAAGAGGTAAGATGAGGTAAAGAGACAGACAGAGAGGAGACAGACAGAGAGAAGACAGACAGAGCGAGAGACATCAAATGAGCTGCAGAGTGTGAGGGGACAAGGTGGATAAAGACAGAAAAACTCAGTGTCTTACATCACACACTTGAGGGTCCAGGGCTGGTTTTCACACAGAAATTGGTCACAAAGGTTTGTATGTTATTTTTGGTGAAATGTACCCTTGACACATTCTGTAAAACTCTACAGTTGTTTATAAAACTTTAAAATATACATTTGATGCATGAGCGAATAGAAGTTTTTACACAGCACTATCAATTTAATATGGTATTCGATATACAAGATCAGTTATTTGACCATGTGTATGCAATAAAGAGGGTGATTTACTTGTGACCACTAGATTAAAATAGCGTAAATTACTGGACAAAGACCACAGAATGAAAGGTTTTCCTATGTGCCTTGACACAGTTACTGTGATCAAAAGACAAGCACGCATCTTACTATGGATATTATGGATTTAAAATAAAGACAAGCATGCTAATGCAAATTTGTAGCACTTATCCACAAGACAAAGCAGCCAGGAGATAAACTAGCTTTAGGTAAAGCACATGGTAAATCAATGAAATATAGCACATGATATCAAATTCAAACATTTGCATGTAATCAAACTGCAATGCTTTTTATGAGTTGCAATGCATGATGGGTAATGTGAAGTGTAACTTTATCCATATACAATACTTGGGCATGAAAGAAAAGTCCCTCTTGGGACAAACAGAAAGATCTAATGTATCTTCAACTGCACTTTTTTCAACAAGAATAGTAGGCAGAAAACACGCTTTGAGTGCTGCATATCATTGCATTGTTTTGATTTAACTCTGTAATGCAATGCTAGTGAGTGAGCAGTGGTGGCGTGACCCGTCGTCCATTTTCTCTGTTGAGAGTTATGGAGGATTGGGCCTGGTACAATGACATCACCTCAGAGCGTGACAACTGACACCAGAGCTCTCATTGACCCACTGCACTCTGGGCTTTGTTGACTGAGCAGCCAATCATTAGAGCACATCGTCAATTATTTAAGGTACTGCCATGTCACTTATCCTCTCTGATGAAGACGAATGGGGCCACGACTGAGGTATGAGAGGACACTGTGGTCCACTGAGGCCCTGCATCAAATGCTAAAGAGACAATCTCATGCGTTGAGAATTTTTAAGTGTCCGCTGTGATTTCACAACAAAGGCTAACAATTCTTGCATGATAGAGATTGAACTGAAACTACGCTAACAAGTCTTGCGCTTTCTGATGTTTACAGAAGAGGACAGGCCATTAGATGACAGCTCACACCTCAGGTAGGCAAAACAGGCAGCCAAACACATTATTAGTTCAGTTTCTACCCAGACCTTCAGATAATGTAGGCTCTCTTTATTTAATTATTATAATGCTATCTACAATGTGATATGATGCTTCACATCACTCTTTTCTCATCGGAGTAAATGATGTTTAAAAAAATACTGTAGCTATACTTAATGTACACTTAATGTTAAATAAAGTTACCTTAATGTCACACTTGCCATTGGAATATGAATTGTAAAATTAATTACTGGTAAAAAAAACTTTGTATCATCAAAATGTATTTTGTTAAATAAAAGATGTTCCTAGACCTTTAATGGTGATTTTTTCCTGACAAATAAGTTTGCATAACTAAGTAGAAAAAGCATAAATGGACAGCTTTTAATCAAATTGCTGGGCACATAAATTGATGAGGCTAGAAACAAGATTATCATTCTTGTTTTTTAATTCAGACAGTGTTGCAACAGTGCAGTTCCTTAAAAAAAGTTTCTGGCCATTCTTTTACTGTATTTATTTGCAAAAGCCAATTTGTCCTCATTTTGGCATTTAGCGAATGTTAATTTTGGACCCTGCGTATGACCACACATTACTTAAGGTTCTTGGCTGTGGTTATTTCTCCTCTGAGACTCACTAATATTAAAATAATTAAAGGCCTTCTAGGACTAAATTAAGTCATTTGGCTTGTCTTGAATATTAAATGAGTGCTCATGGATACTCTGAAAAGAAATTGCCTTGCAAACAGACAAGTAGCCCCAGATAGTTAAGAAATATTACAAAGGAAAATCTAAAAGAAAGAGGTGAGAAGTTTAAGATCCACTGAGAGGGTGTGTGTGCGCTGCAGGGTAAGCTTAAGTGCTCAGACGTGTAGATTTGGTTGCCCATAATGGGATTAATGGAGGAAAATCTGTGAATTAATCTGGCCTAACGGAAAGTAGAGCTGAAAAACTGCCTTTTTTACTCCAGCACTCCTCACCCCATACAGCTCCACCAATGAGAAGTAGAGCGTGAGGTCAGAAACTGACAATACAGAGGTCACTGTTAGCAAAACATTTGGTTAGCAGAACATTTGGTTAGCGGAATGGAACGTTAAAATAAAAGTAATGGAGAGGTAAAAATCAACAGGATCTGATGATATTACACAATGACAATATCTAACATTATACCTGAGATATATTACAACCATTTAAGATTTTCTTTCAGTCATCTGTGGACTTATCAATTATATATGGATTAAATTATATTATCCGTCTTTTTTATAAAATGTAATTAAAAATAACAATTGTTATAATGAGAATTTCAACACACTCGTGTACAACAAATCTGATTGCCATGCAACTATCAACTGAATAATATTCCTGTAACACTGAGTATTATCTAGGTAGTTTTTTTTGGCCATATCCATTTGCAAGTACTGTATGCCTTGACACAAAATTGCCACACCTTACCCTGGGGGTTTTCGTCTGGTGAGATTGCCTATGGTGTCATCTGCTCTCTGCCCAGTGGGTACGAACAACTAGCATCTGCTGCATATCAAACATACACATGCACACTCATGCATATAAGCATGTACACACACACACACACAAACTTGCAGATCATAGCCCATGCAAACTGCTGAGAACACAACTTTAAACTCCTATCTCAACATTCAACATTTGCTTCCAATCCATCTAGTCCAAGTTTTTAATTGAGCCTGATGGAATCACACTCAACTGCAACTCAAGGCATTCTGGGAAGTGGCTGTGCGTGAACACTGATATGGGTATTTAGCTCCCTAATGCTCATTAATTTAAATTCTTATTAACCTATCCATTCCATAGAAAACTAGAGGCCGTGTGAGACGTGATATGCCAAATATGATTTTTTGATTGAACTCTAGAGTGTCAGCTTTTGAGAGAGCTGCTTATGGGGTATATTAATAAGGTCTTGACCGGGCAGCCCAGTCGGGAACCCACCTAGCTGCTGCTATTGTTCATCTGCATGTAAATGTATGCATTGATATGCACAACATCTGCATGTCAACACAGTGTTGTGACACAGAACACATACATGTTGCCTGTGCGCTGCATGTGTGTGACTCTGGTGAATTTGCTTAAACAAAATGTAAACTTAGATAAGATGCAATGCAAATTCTCTGTAACATTTTTCTCCCAATGGACTGATTTTGTGTTAATATGGCTAGAAATATGTGATTAATGATCTGGTTAATTAACTGTGACTAAAGTGGTAAGTATGCATAAATGCTTAAATAACGGCTTCAAATTTTATGTATTGTTAACAAAAATCAGGTGCTTATACAACAAACATTATGAAAATTCCTGCAACACACAAAATCTCACTCGGGGTAATTGTTTTAAAATTATTACCCAATAAATCACATTAAATTTCCCGCAATTGCCATGTTCTGTCACACCACGGAGACTCGTTCTAAAACACTGCATAAACGAGGGGTAAGATCATTTTTCTACATTTTGAAACAAAATGCCTATAATGCTTTCAAAACCGTAAAGCCTCATTTAAAGGCTTATGTAAATGAGAACCATTCCAAGATTAAAATAACCTACAAACTAGCAAAATGAGCGAGGGCAAAACATTTAGGTAATCATCCATATACATCACACTGAACTGAGCTGTGGCCTGATAATAACTATACATTTTATTATGCTCACAAAATGAAATTACATCACAGACAAAACTGTTTTCTGGTATCATTTAGCTGCCAATATAAAGTTTCGAGCAAACCGCACACTGAAGGCAATAACCTGCTGCTACAAGGATCACATCCTTGGTTCACAAAAGATAGAAAAGCTCATTTGAAACACTGGCATGCGTTTCAGAGGTTGATTCACTTTTTTTCAAGTGGGATATGTTGTCACACCGCCAGGCTATCAGTATTTTTTGCAACAGTACTGTATGAACGCTCTACTACACAAAAGAAGCTGACAACGGTGACCCAATTGCAATGTATTGAAAAATGAGTTACTGTTTCCAAAAATGATGAGTTGGAAGATATCTGTCCTTTTCCCCAGAGTGAAGCACTTCAATGGCTTCAACAACAACAACGACTGTCTTTCCAGAGCTTAAATTGACAATCTACATTCTCAGTAATGTGTTTAATGAACAAGTTACAGAGACATATTTTATGGAAAGTCCAATAAATGTAATCGCTCTGTTTGCCTGCAAACAATCTTTCTAATTTTCTAAAGGTGTGTTTAAAGAGTGTTTTACTTCTAGCCTAAACACACAGGATTTGATTTTTATTAAACACTACACAGATCATGGTACAGATCATGGAACTTGTAGGTTTCCAAGTGCTTACAAAGCAAGAGAATGAGGCTGCCATACAGCGTATCTGCCAGGAGTAAAGGATTTCAAGTTCACTCTTAAATAATAAAAAATGGAAGGGATGCAGACATCTGCAGAGATGCCGGCCTGAAAGCTAAACAGCCCAAGTTCACCAAGTCTGTACTAACTAAAATTTCGAGTACATTCTAAATTCTAAGTGCAGATTTTGAACAGTTTCAGCCAGATGAAACAAACAGGTCCCAGAACCTACTGTTCAGTCAACAAAGGTAAACTTATATTACTTATACTAACATTATACAAGAATATTTCCTTAAGCATTTAATTTGCAGTCATATGTTATTTAATAAATATTACATCAGTGAACCATTTAGTACATCAGTTTTTAGTTTTATAGTTCCTCTAAAGAAACTTTCTAGGAGCCAGTAAATGTAAAAAAAAGTATTTATTTATATAAAATTACTTTGTGATAAAGATTGTGATGTGATTCTATGTTGCACTTATCATACAAGTTGCTGTATTTGCACTAAAATGTAACAAGCCTAACATTCTTACATGGTTTACTGAATGTTTACGGCCATGTGAGTGATTTTCATTAAAACATTGCTGCATTTTTAGGGCATCCAATAGAAATATGAGCCAGCAGGGTCTCCTCTTCATCTGACAGTGTCTCTGTCCCAATCTCCCTGTTTCCCCATGACTCCCTCTTTAACCAATTCCCCCATTATCACCCCATCAAAAGAGCCAGTGTGTGCCGAGGGCTCAAATGAGCTGACATGCTTGACAATTGTACAAAAGTGACATCCCATACTGTGACATCAGCCTGATGTATAACTGCCTGGAATGCAGAGATTCTCAGGAGCAAGTTATAGACATCTGTGAGTAAAGGGATGATAAAAACAGAGGGTGGGGTGGCTCGGTGACGTTAGATGAGTAATAAATAATAGGAAAAATGAAAAAGGAGGATAACAAATAAATTGTATGAAAAAATAAAGAAATAAAGGAAAGCAAATACAAATTTAATCCTAACCATAAATTGAATTTAAAAGTGAAACATGAATTATCAACACTGATAAACAATCATATTAAGGCATAAGCAATAGGGGTGCAGGAAAATCTGAGGTATTGCTAAATTTATTAGCATAGCACTGTAATAATATTTTCAAGCCAATATATTTCTGTGAGATTTTATAGATTAATATTTTTGAGAAAAAGAACACTGGCCACAATTTAGAGTACATCTATAAGTGTAAAAACAAAATCAAAAAGTTAATATAAACACATTTATACATTGCAGATGGAAGAAAAACAAAGAAATTAATATAGTATACCATTGTTAACATCATTGTTAGCTTAACTACACGCTAAACGTATAGAATCACAATATTATTGTGACCAAGACATTGATATAGTTCTTTTCCTGATATTTAATGAGAAATAAGGGATGCTGTTGTTACTTAGAGTAATATGCACAGATTCAATGAAACTAATAGTGTTCAGAAGACCTGAATTTGAAAGGTCTATTTTCAATATTTGCCACAAACATAGAGATCAAAGACTGTAGTCACTGTAATCATATTACAGCAATACACTTAAGCACTCATGCACACACCAACACACCTGCACATCAAAGAAAGGTTACACATCCTGTCAATTGAATTATGAGGATCACACAGATGGTTTACCACATTAAATCAGCAGATCTTCAAGTATGCCAATGTGGCACTTAGCATTTTGCTCTGTGAAAACACACAGCAATTTATTATTCCCATGCCCACTTCCAAATACATTTTTATGCGGCGTGACTTCAAATTACACAGCCAGATGCACAAATACGAGGTATATGTGGCATAAATAAACATATGTAGTGTATGAGAAGTGTTTTCATGATCACTGGATGAGAAATTATGGTCTTGATAATTACATATGAAGAAATCAGTGGCCGTGACACAGATAAAGTAGCACTTTTTCCAAAGTTGGCATCGTGGAGACGAAACAACTATATCTGGCTTATCGCTCAGACACAGGACAAGAATTGGTCCAACAATGGCGTCATTATTTACACCCAGATGGAGAGGCCAACTGATAGGCTGAGGTGGATTTATGCTGTGAGCGCAAAGAGAAATGACCTACACCTCTGACCTTCTTTCATCTGTCCCTCAGTGGGGAATTGATGTCTGGATGTACTGGGCCAACAATGGCAAACCTAGACACAGGAAGTGTTTCTGGGGGAGGGTGAAAGTGAACAAGCATTAAGGTTCATCTGTGACAGCTAAGAAGGAAATGACCCTTCGTATAAGTGTGGTGACATCTTTGTATTATTTTAGGCTATCAATCAATAGGCTGTTTTAACTGTTGAGCTGTTGTAACGTTTTGACCAGGTCGTCAACTGAGAAATCATCAGTGATTGGGTCAGGATTGTGTTATGCTATGAACCTCCGGTTTTGAAAGAGGAAGCAGAGAATCAGGCCTTGTAGATAAGTCATAAGATGATGCTGTCAATCACTGGTTGTCAAGCTTGTTGGTCAAAATAAACCTTCCACCCAATCTCGGCCAACTGTCAACAAGCAACCGCTATAATAAGACTCCAAGGTCCATGAAGGAAAGAGGCAGCCTTTGATGTAAAATGCCCATCATCTCCTTCCATCTTCATTTCAGGCCTTCTACTCACCTCACCAACTTCATATTTTTTGCCCTCAATCGTAAATCTATCAATCCAAATTCCACTGCTTCTCAACACATTTATCTTTAGGATTCTAAATCCTGAAAGATTTCCCGCCTGTTTAAAATCCCATTTCAGCTGAGGAGATATCTGGCCCTCTCCTTTTGGACTTCTAAACTGGTAAATCTCCAGGGTCACTGCAGCTGCTGATATGCCCACTAGCTTGGCTTGATGGACAAGGCCATCTTCTCTGTAATAGCAGTAATCCACCCAATCAAACACGCACAATGGAGACCTAAGGTCAATAATGCAAATCTGTCAGCGCTTGCTCCACGCAAACACTGAAAACATTCAGACTGTAGCTCTGTTTGATTGAACTTGTGCAATTTAAAGCCTGCTGATAACAAGGGTGAATTTTTCTATAAGAAAACAGTCTGAAAGAGACATTTGGACTGCTGAATGGAAATTTGGATTAGGAAGAAAAATGACTCAAGTGTGTGACAGGAAGACATAGTGACCAAACCAATGCAGCCATATCATCTCTTTGAGAAGCACAAGAACAGTCTGATTAGATCAGCCTTTGTGTATTGTGGTGGTGACACGTCCATCTACTACTTATTGTTGCCCTGGTCCCATTGTAGCTCGCTGCAACCGAATGCTGAAAAAGCAGATGTAAAATAGTTTGCACCTGAAACCAACTGTGCGCCATCACCACTGCATTATTTTCTTTGCAGTGTTGCACAAAAGTAACTTACTTCATTTCAAAGATCCTCAGACATGACAAAGAGACACATGCAAAAACATGCAAATATAGTAAAAATATTACATGTAGTCTCACAGCTAATATGTAATCATAAAAAGCACATGTACTATTTTTTAAAAATGCTGTTTGAATATATTTTAGTAGAATGTTACACAAAGGTTCCTGATGTGCGTTTTAAATATTTTAATGACATGACTGCACAGCATGCCATAACCATGCTTTGTTGGTCATGGTACCATGGTAAAAACATGCAATATAATTCTGGTATACATTCAAAAAGCATGATGACATAAATAATCATGTATATCAAAGTACATTATTATTATGCCATTAAACAGCCACAAAACTGTTTTTACATGAAATCTTTCAACATTTTACCTTCATTACATTTTCATACTTTGTCCTTTGCTTTTCATGCACCCCAAAGAATGAGTTATTGCACAGTATGTAATGGAAATGCGAGAGTCTGGATCAATAACTCTATATAACGACCAGTCGCACATACTGCCCTGTCTAAGTTGTATGTATGTATGTGTATGTGTGTGGAGGCCTGGGGGAAAACAATTGTGCCTGCTTAAGATATTGTATTTAATCAAATATTTGTTTCAGGGTCTGTCAACCCACTGACAGACTCTAGTTAAAATGTATACATTTCATTGGTATGTGTGATGGATGGTGTGTTTAGACCTGTTTTAAATCTAATGTTTAACCTTGAGCATCATTACGGCTTATAAAAACTACTTTTCTTTCTAGAGAAAAAATGATGTTGGCTTGACCCCCATATTTTGGTTGATACGCTCAGTGGCAAACTGATTTGGGAACAGTTCATGGTTCAAGTGAAGCCATAAGTGCTAGGCAATCAAAACACAAGTAGTTTATGCAACAGCTACAAAAGCATCTACCACGAGGGCAGTACTAACAAAAACTGCATTCCTGCGTTACACACAATGAGACATCAAGCTGCTGAGTGGAAAATTTTCTGATACTTAGGCATCTTTCATGGGAGCACTAATTTCCCCCAGTAAAAAGTTCTATCTATAATTTTGTCTCTCAGGGGCCGGTTCACAAAACAGTTGTGCCTCTTTGGAATACTGTCTTTTAATGCAAAAACCTGACTTATGCATTAACCACTATGTTTAACCACATTCTAAATGCAGTTATATAGCATTGCATTATGTATTAATCAAATGTGTGATCATTATTGCTATTTTCAGTGCAAATATGCCTCTATTCACAACATTTGTCTGCCACAATTACTGTTGTACTATAGCTAAAGTGAATTTTTGTTTTAGGGTGGGTTGGGGTTAGGCAGCTATAATTCATCAAATGTGTAGTGATGCACCATGCAGTCAAGCAAACTTTTGCCTTTCCACAGAGTCAATTCAGGTGACTGCAACAAAGCTATAATGTCCTACAAAACTATGACTGACAGTGTTTGTCTGCCTCGTCCTCGACAAGCTTTGGTAGCACTCAAAGTCAACCAACAAGACCTGGAACTACAGCATGCAAATTATATTTTTGAGCATTTGTGCCGTTAGCTGATTTGCATAATTTCTTTAGTGAACAGGCTGCAAAAACAACACAGACAGTGCAAGCAAATAAACTATGGCATTAGTGGGAGCAATTTATTCATTCTAAATTCACGTACGTCTCATTTTTCACCGGTTATTGCTCTACATATCTCACTCAGCTCAGACTTGATTTACTTTCTCACAAAGAAACACTGCTGGCCTCTTGTCTCTTCCTGACCTCATTTAAACCCTCATGAACAAAAAATAACCAAATTTACCTTTATATTCTTCATATTTAATTAACACGTCTGGTCTTGCTTGCAATTCAAAGCCAACAAAAGCAGATCAGAATGCAAATAATACATAACGCATGTGAGTCTACTTCACTTTGCCATTAATTTACAACAGCCAAACGTGTCAGGCTGATTCAAAGGGATATTTCTATGGGGACCCTTTCAAATTATATTATCCAATAAGATTGAGCAGGAGAGAAGTGTAGCATTTGAGCCTGGAGGAAAAAGTGACTGACATCAAAATGTAAATACACTATTGATTTTTGAGGTTCTAGTACACTGCTTATAAAGAGCGCGCACACACACACACACACACACATCACAGCCTGGCTGACATTTCAGGCTTTTCGATCCAGGGACCCAGATAATGAAAGCCTGAGTAAGGGCTGAGATTCAAAGAGAGAGAAAAGCAAGCTAAAAGCAGTAAAGCTTTGGGCACAGATGAACAACTTTGTTTGATGGTTTATTTGATGATGTGCTGTAGGCCTTCCAGGAAACAGTGTGTTTGTTCGTGTATGTGTGTTAAATGTGTCTTTGAGATGGCAAACTTAGTGTCGAACAGACAAAAACACCTTTCCGTTGCTATATAAACTACTGTCTTTTTGCTGCTTCGACCCAACATGTCGCTGGCGGGGCATGACATTAAAAGGGACTATGAGGAAAATTCATACCTGTACCTGGAATGCTTTCTTGAGGGCAACATTACTTTACTCTGTGGCCTTGTTGTATTTTATATGAAAGACAAAGAGGGGACAGCACAGAACTCACCTCAGGTATATTTAAAATAATTTATAAGCTCTGTAGTCTCTTTGACTAAATATTTATTTACTGGTTATACCTTAAATTAGTCAATTCATATTTACATTTTTGCATAAGGTAGAAAAGCAATATAATGAAGCAATGGCATCATAGTCAAAATGTGCATTTGACTATGGTGTCATCTGAAGCGAACTACATTGAAGATATTCATTGGTTTAGTCCCTCTGTTAACCCAGGATTCAAACCAACAAAGCTGTTTGTGTCCAGTGTGATGCCCTAGCAGTTCAGCTACAGGAAAATTCAGTTCAAAATACAGTTCAGCTACATTTGACTTTGCTCGTTGCGACACTCTTGCTCGTAACGCTCAACATATCCACTCAGCATCATATAGATTTTTGTGCTGAATTTAATAGGTTGACTCAGCACAGTAATTATAATGAAATGAATAACCTTATTAGTTAAATGGCAAAAAATATTTGAGGATTGATAAAACCCTTATGACCATTTAGAAGAACTATATTCATACGTTATAGTGTGCCAACAGTTCTTGCTCTGCTTTTACAATACACTGTAAAAAACCTAGTTATATATATATAGCTATATATATATATATATAAAGCAAGAATACCAAGTTTCATGTAAAATGTTCCATACAAGTTTTCACAACAGAGCTTATTTCATGTTCATTTTACTTTGCATTGCAACATTATTTTCTCATGCCCACATTCTCATCTATAGCATTTATGCTGCCTCTTGTTTATCACCAAAAGACAACAATTTATGACAAAATGGGATTGCTTTCTTTGAAATTGGTTGCATTATACAACCAAACATTTAACCCCCAACATAAAAGTTACTCTTACTGACTTCTGTACAAACAAAACAAAATTGCAGCAACATTTAACTATAATCTGATAAATATATGATTAAAAATTCTGTCATACTTTAAGCAAGCTTTAGTTGCAATCCTATTAGTAGGTCTAGCTATTGCCTATAGCACTCCCCTTTCTATAGAGGCTATGCAGTCTGTCTGAAAACCTACATGCGAAGCATTTTTTAGGACCAGAATTAATATAAAGCAGGAAACACATTGCGTTGTGTAGATTAAAGTTCCCTTGAATAAGTATGCAATGTGCAGCCACATATGTAACAGACTGACAGATCATTCTGCCACAGGAGTCCCAGAAGGACATTAACAATCCATGTGACAAGATCTAAGGGTCCTCACAAGCTGCAGAACATGTACCAACAATGCGCCAGCCATCAGTGACATTTCACTATCTGATCAGATGAATGACCTTATGTTGTTTCATGGTTTCATGATGTAATTGGTGCTTCAGTTCTATAAGGTGTAAGATGCACAAAGCAGCTGGCCTTGATAGTCTCATCGCATGCTTTGAACACATGTGCACAGCAGCTGACGCCTGCTTTCATACATGTTTTAAACCACTCAGTGTCTGTTTTGAGGTCTTTTGAATGCATACCACCTACTGGGACCAATTTGATTGGTTAAAAACCGAAGCCCTTCAAATGATGTTGATTCCTACATTAACCGCATTAGTCCTCTGGATAGTCATGTGCAAGCAGACTTACATGAAGTCTGGTTTACATTACAGTGTGTTTTGGCCAGTTATATATAAAGAGTAATCAAACACAGTCACCAATCCCAGCTTGCTTTGGGTTGATTTTTTCTGAAAAAGATTATTGATTGCATAGAAACCCTAATTATATAAGATAATATAAAGTAATATAAAATAAAATAACCTACTACTAACAAACTATTCACTATACACTGGCTGTTACCTTAACCTCACTGCTAACTAATCATCAAGCTTCACACTGAAACATTTGTTAGTGATGTTTCAATGATAACATTTGTGATAACATTTGTTAGTGACAGTTTAACAGTAATAATGAAATGATATATACAAACAAGACAGCATTTGACACACTTTTAATGTCATTTCCATTATGCGTTGTCATTTTCTAGTAACCTCTAAGCATTTACAAGAACATTTTTACATGCGGTGTGAAATGATGTGGTGGATCAATTTTGGGAACACATGGTGCAAAATTCTAGTTATATTTACTGTTAGTTTAATCACTTATCTCAGTGTTCACATACCTGATGCTTTACAACCCATGGGATCAGAACACATGTTTGGGTTAAATGTATTACAGCATTTACAGTAAGACGTTTATACACAGCGAGCATGCTTATAACTATTGAGTGTTTGTCTAGCAAACAGGGGAAATGATGGAGAGCAGCTGTGAATGCACTTACATGCATACACACAAACAAACCAACACACATACACACACACACATACATCTAGACAAACTGATACTATGGTTTGTAGCGTGGCAAAGACTCATCAATGGATATGTCACATAAAAGATCATTTATAATAGCTTAACATCTGCTTCTCTTTCTCTTCTTTGGGCCTGCAAAAGCTCCATACTTCACTGATGTCATTCCGAAATAGTTTAATTTATAAGGAATGTTATTTATAATGACTGCCTTTTCATTTAAGGGAATCCATATGGGATCCATATGTATACTTTGCTTATTTTTTTATTTCCATCATGGTATTTTGGAACTAGATTCACACTTTGCACTTTGAGATTATACACAGATATCTGTCTGGGTGTGCTGTTATGTTCTGTATTATGTAAACCACACCAGACTCTGGAAGAGAAATACAATTTTGTCAAGTTGTTACTTGATTATTTAATATTGTTGAATGACAACACACACACACACACACAACTTTCTATAGACATGGTGACTGACTGGTCCCCACCAATTTGTGTTAAATAGGGTAAAGTTTGTGTTGGGTACACATTTGTTTTAAATATATGGTTAAGTAAACTCACCAATAAACAAATGCACAATTGTTTACTTTGCTCTAAATAAGGACATACCACAGAGCTTCATTGTTTTTACATTTAGCTAATTATAACTAACAAACATAACCCCAATCCACATCCACAACCCTAACAGAAGTCTATTAAACATTACTTAGTTTATTTTACAGTGTTTTTAAAGAATGAGGACACCCCAAATATCCCCAAGGAAAAATCTGTCTGCTAACTTCTGAGGACAAATTTGTTTCCAAAGTATTGTTAAATGGGCGCACAGGCACACACACACACACGTTCACTGTCTTTCTCAGACACAACCTTCTTTCCAAGCTCATTAAGACTTTGGCGTCAGTACTTCATGTGGGTCACGTCTCTTTAGTCTGAGAGACTTCTGGTCTGGTGAGACAAGCCTGTGCTCATCTACTGCCCAGGGGAGCAACTAATGTCAGCCCCTCCCCCCACCACTCTGGTTCAAACAGGGACACTGACCTAACCAACCCTTAATCAGCTTAAAGTGCATCAGCCTTACTTTACCACTCACCCGATGTAAAACTCACAGCCAGCACAGACCTCAATCTCATGCCCCCTTTCATTCCCTCTCACAACACAAGTCTGAATCTTACATAACAGGGCAATTCTCCCCAAAGCCCTTTATACTGAGGAATTAGACCCCTGGAATGCATGAAAATCCTTTGCTGAGAGCAGTTAAAGACCTGCCATATTCTGTTCTAAGCAATGTGGTTGAATGATGGTTTTTACATTTTTGTTTATAAAATGTATGTCTTTAATAGCGAGAGAGAAGTCTATTAGGACATTATGCTAGCCAGACTAAAACCTTCAACCTTGCAAACACAACTTTTAATTGTTAATAATGGATATGAGTGTGTCAAACAGCATCACAGTTTTGGAAGAACTGAAAGAATAACTTAAATAGTCAACAAGAAATACAATCTTAATTCACCCATTCTTGACCGCCATGTCCACAGCTCACTGTGGGACAGCTCTGACCAATGTTATTGTTATTTTCACATGGAACACATGGAAGGAACTCTTCTCAATTTTTCTTCTTAGGTATCTTCTTCAGTCATCACAAAAATATAATGTTTTCAAGTGAAGGTCAAAATCAATATATTTGGCATATCTCTTTATTTCTGTGCTCTGTGTCAGAGATGAGTAGTGATGAATTACAACTAGAGACTATGGGGAGTCCTGCACTATATAATACCACAGCATGAAGGAGGCAGACAGCAGATGAGCAAGCCAGGCATCTGGAACTAAAACATCAAGGCATTTGGCTATATCGAGCTAATCGGGTTCTCTGTCTGTATCCAGCTACAGACTAAAAGACAAAGGGGGGAAAGACAGAACGTAAAAGTTGGGGGAAAAGTACCATGTAGTGGTAAAACCTCCCTAGACCCCTGAGCTAGAGCTTTCCTGCTTGTGCGACAGGACAATCCCCCGATTAAACACTATAGTAATGAGACAAGCTTCTTTATACGAGGGTAATGAGAATTGGAGGGGATAACAGCGAGAATTTATGAGGCTTTTGAAGTTTGTTCCAAAATCCATAACTAGCGTGCAGGGAAAACACGAGGGCAGATCATGTTTAAAGCAACTTGTTTAAACATTTTATAGTCAAAGTGATGTTTTCATTGGCCTTAATTAAGTGTTATACCGAGCCCATGCATTTGGTAATAAATTGATGTAACACATTAACAAATGATGCAACTTCAATATGCAAGCAATGGAAAAAGAAATATATAGAGAACTAGATGAAACACATGGAACTCATGAAAAATGAATCCTAAATGAACTACACTGAACAAAAAAGAGTGTTTATGATCTGTGCTGTGATGCCACATTGACATTAACCAAACCAATTTCCGTAAAACAAGATTAAGAGACTACAAAATGACAATCACTATGGGACAGGCTCCATATACTTTAGATCATTTTCTTGAATCAAATAAAAAACAACTTTCTTAACATATATCTAGTCCTATTGTGCATGGTTTATTGGTGCACATTATTCACCAGAAGAAAGTCTTCACAGCTGACGTCACAGAGTCATTTTTAACTCCTCTTCTGTAACCAACTGTCATATAGAAAATTGTGTCCCTCCCAAATGAGTTGCAAATGTCATTTTATGTTGACTTTAACTCCATGACTAAATATAAACTCAAACAGGAATCAGGAGATGGATTATAAGAAGGTATATTATTGTTTGCAATAACTGAATAGGTGATTCTGGAAAGCATGGGCTGCACTAAAGTGTGTGACATGAAGATTTAATAAAAGCATATGCATTATCGGTCAAGGA
This sequence comes from Yasuhikotakia modesta, assembly GCA_036877545.1. NCBI lineage: Eukaryota > Metazoa > Chordata > Actinopteri > Cypriniformes > Botiidae > Yasuhikotakia > Yasuhikotakia modesta. Next base: position 66,017 of record JBAJNP010000254.1, on the reverse strand, counting down.
AGTACACCTCAAAAATGATGACAGTGCAGATCAAGTGCTTATAGCTTTACACAAACAGTGTGTCAAGAAGATTAGATTGCACCAGTATGAAGAGATTATACTGGTTTCAGCAGATTACAGAGAGTGGTCTGATGAAAAAGCTGAGTGTGTGTCATTGCCAGATTCGCTAAGTTGTTCAGACACTGTGAAAAAAAAAATCACACATTTAAAGGCAACTGAAACACTGACAGATGCATTTTACAATAAGTGATGAATTTTTACTACTGGGGTTCCTAAAGTGACAGTTGCCCCACCCTCCTCTGTGACATCACAACCCCAGAGTCATGTGACTCATGTGACAACACAGCTTGAATTTGGTAACCATAACAGACTTTTTGTGGCATAGGAAAACATGTACACATCAAATCTTAACTGCCCATTTACACAATGTCCCAGATTACACTATTTACATTGTACTACACAATGTTTCTTGTACAGAAAGTGAATTATACTCAAGGATCACTATAGCAAAAAGGGCTTTAAATTCTTGTTAGATTAAACCTCTGAAACTTTTCTGTGCATTTCAAATGAATTCTAGAATGGTTGACCGCTTTTGTTTCCCACATAAACCAGAGCCTTCGGTAAAGACGCAGGAATTATGTCTAAAAGACGGGGTTTTCCTATTCACCCGGTTCAGATGGGGGACGAGCTCTTTTAGTGGAGGCTTGGATTTCCCACACAATTCCCTGGGTATAATTTAGCAATGTTAATCCATGTATGGGACTCCTTTATCCAGAATAGTGACCGAGACATCCACCGCTCTGGTACAAAAAGCACAGACAGTACTGAAAATGAACTTGAAAGGGTAACGTCACCTGAGCCTCAAATGACATAAAAATACCAACAATATACAAAGCTCTCAGACAACACAATGCACAAAGCACAAACAGATAACTGCTCAGTTTTCATATAATGAAATTATTGTTTAGAGCGAAGACTTGTGTTTTCTGAATACAAAAGAAATGCACATTTGCTCATGCAAATTAAAAACACATTTGCTTTGTTAGGTATTGCTAATATAATCTACTTTAGAGGCAAGACAAAGGCCAGCAATAAACCCTGCCCAGACTGACCTATGACCTTTAGCGAGGTTGTATCAATTCAGACTATCTCAGTTGTCTTAGAAACTTCCCTTAGATGGCACTGCCTTTAATCCACAGAATGCACACAGGTATTTGAGCTAATGTAACTGGCATATTAGCATACTGACATGATTAATAACAAGCCCCTAAAACATTGCATTGACATTCTTAAGACGGGTGCAATTTATCCACTGCATAACTCCTGATGAAAATAGACACATTCTCATTTCTGCAGTGTTTGGTATTCGTGTGTCACAAGGTGAAGGGATCAATACAAGCCCTCTATCAAACTAAGAACCCTGTCAGTATTTACTCAAACCCTCTGGAGAGACAGCGGGAGGTGAGAGAGATGGACAGGAGGGGGTGAGGGGTACCGGTCTCAGTCAGATGTCTGGGCTTGCGTGAGAGGTCGCGAGAGAAAGCATGCGATGGAATCCTTCGCCTAAAGTGCAGCCACTCGCAAGCTCACCCACACACACATATGGACATGCATACACACTCTTTTGTTACACTCTGCACGCCAAGGACAAGTTGCTTGGTGTACAGTGGAGGCTGTCAGGAGCAGTGTCTCACCCTGTCACTTTAGCGTGAAGGTTGTCCCTTTGGGACCCCCCTCCATTGGGCCCTGTTGGCCCTGAACCCCCCCCCCCCATCCACTGTAGATGTATGTCATACATGCACGCAAGCTACGGTAAAAGACAGACGCTCCAGTGAAGCAGGAAATATGTATGTTTTATCTACACACAGACAGTGCCGGATGTCCAGAGACAGTATAAGTCAGTGTAAGATACTATTATGAACACTGAATAAAAAAGCTTTGAATTCAAGACTTTGATTTGTCAATTGCGAGAAAATTAGAATTCAAAAGCTATTAAATATGCCAGTAGTCTATGTCTATGATAAGTATGTTACTGCTAAGCCCAGTCTAGACAGACAAGCTAACAGACGACCCATGTGTTGGTGTGTTCAGATTTTCAGCTCATTTAAACTGCATCACAAAATTATTTTTTGTGTCATACTGAGCTTTTATCTTTTCAAACAGAAAAGACATTTATTAAACATACAGGACAAGCAGAAAGAAAAATATACAATAGATTTTTTCTATGTAAAATTGATTTATCCATTGCATTTGTGGGATGAAAATTACACAATACAGACAAGAAAGGATTTCATCATTGTATTGCTGATATACGGCCTGTACAAAGTCTAACTAGCTTTGAGATGTGGTACATGAACTTTTCACAAAGAATGTGAAATGATAGGATGTGCATCTCTGCCATTGTGCAAAGAACAAAATTCATGTTCAAGACTCTGTGGGAACTTTTTGAATGGAACAATAAGAAATGCTGATTAAAAAATAATTATGATAAAAGAATGGGTGGGATAGACTGGGTTTAACTACAATTGCAAACCCTTTCAGTAACAAAGCCAACATCAGTTAAGCTGGAACTATTATTCACTATCCGCTTTATTTGCTGCATGCAAAAGTAAGAGGCCTTTTAGTCATAAACCTTTATCAGGGCCATAAAGTATATCAGCTCACCACTTGTGTAAACACATCTTAACAATAAAACCCCTCTGTAATCCAAAGCCCATAAAAAAGAAAAACAGATAAAAAGAGAAAGTTCTTCAGAACCTACAGAAATCCAGAAGCCTTAAAACTTTCAAAGATCTAAAGACTCCTGATCAAACTTGGTTGAAGAATTTGTGGTGTAGCATACTGAGGTCAGTATTGGCAAGATTTCTCTTTGATCGCTACAGTCGGCATCGCTAGGCAGTGTTTTTTTTGGTCCTGTTGTCCCAAAGGCTCTTGAAGAAGAAACGTTAAACATGAACCAGTTACCCAGAATGCAGAGGGTCATTTGAGGATAATCAGTATTGATTTGTTTTAGTACATTTTTGCCTGCACAATGACACTAACGTTTTTCAATTTCAGTTTCAAAAGCAAGCTCATTCTGGTGGTACCTGTGGGATTGTGTGTTTGTGGGAATTAAAAAAAAAAGAAAAATACAAGAGGACTTTTATGGGTCTTGCATTTCTTAAACAGGAAGTTTGTGTTTGGTTAAGGCTAAACAGAGATTGTCTGTACTAAGCTTTAATTTGAATGCAATAGTGCTAAAGAAACATCCCTTCCTTAACTCATTCCTAATCCTATGACCTCCAAACATGTGCCATTTATCCACCCATCTTCATGTCCAAACTCAGAATTTAATTGACCAGTAAAAGCCCTTAGTAATACTCTAAAGGTATTACAGGTAAAGTATTAAAGAGGTTTCAAACTGTGAGCCACTTATTGTCTTTGCTTTTTTGACCCAGGACAACAGAGGTGAAGATAAAGATCATTAAAGTAGTTAAGTTGGCTTCCAACCATTAAAGTTGGATCATGATGGATTAACATTATCGTTCATTGTCCGAATGCAATTAACTAATTTGCCATCTTCACAATCTTCTGTAATAGAACAAGTCAGTCAGCTTTGGTACGGTAAGCCAATGTGATTTAAGGTTCTTGTAGGTCTATGGACTGAGTATTAAGAAAAGGCACCGATAGAAAAAACTGTTTAAAAGTTGTACTATTGTACTGTTGAGAAAAGATTCTTTTTTAATATCAGAAATAAATGAATGAATGAATGAAAATGAATGAAATGAATGAAATTTCTTTACTCATTGATATTTTGACCAACAAAAAAATTATTGCTTGCTTTTGAAGATTCTTGGTTTCCAAAGTGAAACAAAGAAAATGAAGATGTGACTTGAACATTTTCAGGAGAGTTGCTCGCTAAACATGCTAAGCTATGATAAACATTGAACATGAAACAAGAACAAGACACAAAATCCACTGCATTATAAATGTGCATGCATGCATACGCACGTACATACATACACACACACACATACATTGAACACAGCCTAGCACGCCACTGGCCACACACTGGAACTATGTTTCTGTAAGTATACAGTACAAGCAACACCACATTCTATTCTTGTAGCACTCGCTGTGTATGCTGCTGTACGTCATAGAGGGTGAAGCCTGGGAAAACTGTTTGAAACAGTAAAGCCTGACTAAACAGTCTGAGGTTGAGGGGATTTTTTTCTTTATTTCTAACTGTGACCAGGCCTCACCCTACAGAAACATCACAAATATAAAATGTGTGCTGAAAAAGGCCAAAACTTACAGACAATCATGCAGTAGGACAGTGGTGTAACTACAATGATAAAGACATTGGGGGGTTGGCCTACAGACACAACCCAAGTATGTGGCTCTGGGGACTTTCTTCTTAAATTATATAAATACTCTTGAATTTATTGATTTAGTGCATTTTAACATGACAGATAAGACCCATCTATTGTAGATACCCCAGGATCAACAAACAAAAAGTGGAAAAAATGCAGTTCTGTAAACAAACATACTGACTGGAGTAACAGGAAACGTCTGGTATGCTAGCAATTTCAATAACTTGGTTATATTGTCATCTCTTAATTAATTTTAAATTAATTTTTTTCTGAAAGGCTGGTGAAGTGCCTCTTAATAAAGCTAATTTTAGCAGGGATAAACATAGTTTTCCTTAACAGTAATACTGGTATTCGCCTGAAACATGATTATTTTCCTTCATTCTAAGGCTGGCAGTTATTAATATTGCCGCTCACTGTGTGTGTTTACCATGTTCTCCTGTAATTAAAATACCCACGGCTGCAGCTCCAATTACACTGATGCAGGCGAGAGGCAGCGGTGAAGAATTGGGTTTAGTGCTAGAGAAAAAATATTTAGGATACAGCCCTAAATCATAGGAATATCTAGGCCACTGTTATATGTGGGAAATTTTGGGTTAAATATGAAAGAAATTTGCTACCTTTAAGTTAACTACTAACTTAAATTAATCATCCGCTTTGGTTATGGTTCCCAAGCACTGACTATGTATGCTAAAAAAAAAACTTGAGCCTGAATAAATAAATAAAGCATAAAAAACTTTCTGGTTGGTTTGCGTGCAACGTCGAGGGCCGGTGGCTTCTTGAGCCAGCATTTTTCTCTGACAGCATCATTAGCCAAAGCAAGCGAGGGCAGGGAGACCTTTTCTATCAATAAAGTACCACAGACAGGGGGCAGACTGCCAATCCTGGCCAGAGAGAGTGGCTGAGCTGTGGGTGCAAGCAGCGGCTGGAGCCCAGCCAGGAGTTGCTTCCCCAGGAGGGTTCACTGCTGCACATTTACTTGTTCCCTCCATCTGTCTGCTCTGTGTATGATTCAAATCTTAGATGTGCAACCAGAATGCAAGATCTATGTTTATACCACCCCTCTGCAAACCGCTACGCATGTTCTGAAAACAGCGAGTGGATAACATGACAACAAAACAACACAGCCATAACAGCAAGTGGAGCAAAGCAGAGGTCCGATGAGGTTTTCAGAAAAGATGTTCTCCTGGCTCATAGAACTTCTGGCAGCCTGCTGATTGCTGTTCAGGCAGCGTGAGAGAGCAGCTTTGATGACAGACCACAGAGTAAATTTCCATTAATCTGAAAGCAAACTCTGAAAGCAAACTCTAAAAGCTACAGTCACTGCAAAGCCAACCACACAAGTCCATCAAAAGTCCAAAAAGTGTTTAAAGAATAGAAAAGTGCAGATGGTGTATGTAAAAACACTGCAGCTGTAGTTCGTTTATACCCAAACTTTGGTCGAGGTATCAGTTGAATTAGGAAAACTGTCATTTTGAGACATGTGCAAAAGGCGTTTTATGTTCAATGTACCACAGTGCAATTGAATGCTTCTGATTTGTTGACAGACAATTATGGTGTTGACTCTTTGCTAGAACAGTACAGCTATAATGCAGACATTAAAATTGAGATAATTTCTTTAGGTTTCAGATAAACTGAATTTTTAACAGCCTTTCAGTCTATAATGGCAAAATATCCCAAAAAGACAAAGACACTGTACCAGCAAATCAAATGACAACCCACCCAGATTCTACCCACAGTGCTTAGCAAACTTTCTTCTTAGCTGTTTTCTGTCAAGTAATCATCACCAATTTCTTTACAATGTTAAAAGGATACCATGAAAATAAAAACTTGGCTAAACAGCCCTAAGTTGATTGTTAGAGTGTCTGTTGAACTCATTCAGCAAATAAACACTCGATAAATACCCTTGCCTAAAAGCAGAAACTTCTACACACGCGCAGACAAACACTACACCCTCCAGTCTGAAAACTGTGCAGAGAACTACAAGAACAAAGTTTATAATCAGTTATATACAGCTTCTTGGCAGCGCAGCAGAAAGAGAGGAGAGATGATATTTTTCTGTGCTTATATAACTCTTCTGGTGAATGGGGGAGGAGGTAAGTGAGACTTTGCCGAAAGTTAGTTCAGACTCTCAAACTGAGAAAAAGTGGAGCGAGGTGATGCCGTGAGAATGTGCTGAGGAAAGCAGCACCAGTCTGAGATTTGCCTGAGGGCCATCTCATGAGCTCCTTGCCTCTACCATTCTTGTCTGCTCCTGTGGGTCAGAACCATCACAATCCTCCTGCCTGTTCCACAGAAGAGGCCCTGCTCTCATTATAAAGTCTGGGACTGTATTTTTTCCCCATGTGTTTTTTTTACCACACTAACGAAGCCCTCGCCTTTCCTCTTGCCCTTTGTTTGCTTTAACTGCATAAGAATTCTTCAACTTAACAGCTACTTCAGAACATCCAGCTAGCTCAAATAACCTACTACAGAAGCTGCTAATATAAAATGCTGCAGAGAATTTTTGTTTCATTTGCAATAGCAGCCCTGCATTTGTTTTTATAAGGCACAAAATGTAATGTTTTGTTTTTCGTCCCAGCTCCACGAGGGGTGGGAGGGCCTGGCCCACCCAGTCATGAGCTTGGCCCACCTTTCCAACCACACTATTCCCACCAGGACTGTCCAGTCCTTCCAAATGGTCCTATAGGCCATATTCATCATATGAACTGTCTATGTTAGGAAAGATTTCAGAACAATTATTTAAAAATATATACTTATATATAATATATATATATATATATATAATATTAAATATATATACTATATGTAGTATATATATAAAATATACAAAGTATATAAAAATTTTATATATATATTAATACATACAAAATTTAACAGTATACAAGTTTGGAACAGCTTGGTGGTGGCCAAAAATATGACTTTTTTTATTTTAAAATATTTTATTTTGGGTGAACTTTCTCCTTTAAAATGTAATAAAACACACCAGCAAGAACATTCAGTGCAGAGACTACCAAAAGCCAACACGCAACATCCAAAATGTGGAAAACAAATTTTATCAGCTTTATCTTTGTGGACATGAGCTTGTCTTGACCTCTGTGGGTTTAGAAAAGGACACATCTTTGATAACACTCGATAAATCCTCCCAGGGGTTCATCATTTGATAATTATCAACTAACGTCATTGATGTAATTGGCACTCATTAGAGTACAGTAACTCTTTAACTCTTAATAACATATTCAGTGCACACACACACACACACACACTTGTGGCTGGGAGGTTTGGGACCTTTGTGGTGAAGGGGGTTATCCTAATTAATACCATAATCAGTTTCTCTTCCGCCATGTTATCGCTTGAGCAATTACTCTGAGCTAATCGGGACTTATAGTAATTAATCATGTATCAACATGCGTCAGTCTATCAATTAATGTAAATATGCAGCCTTGTGATGAGCGCCCAGTTACATCAGCTGCCTCCTAATTCATTTTTCTTGTGGGCTTCTTGGAACTTGGCTAGCAAGCTATTTGAGAGGTCTAAGACCTCTTTTGTCCTTATGTAGCCCTACAGACACAGCACTCATTTAAGAAAGTGAATTATATTAGCAGTTCTTAGAAGCTAATAAGCGGTTAGCTGAACCCATAACTCATGAAGTACGTTTCAGTTTAGATTAAAGATGGGTGTAGCGCTGCACTGAATTTAATTATTTATTCATTTTGTGCTTTGATATTAATGTGGGTGATTCACAGAGGAGGAACAAATAAGTGGATGACAGAGATAGACAGATGTTACTGCATCTTTAAATTCTCTGTGTCTGGGTCCCACATGATCTCTGCATGTAGCCAACTTCACACTAGCATTGATTACATAAAGATAAAGCTCATAAATCTTAATGCATTAAAATATTACAAGTAAAAAATATTAATGCATTATTTTCATCACCATATTAGCATAGACAGCAACTGGAAAAACTTTGTCCTGATCTCTCAAGTAAAGCCTCGTAATTAATGAAAAATGCATTAAAATGAGAAATTTGCTTTTAAAATTTTCATTTTAAAAATGGAAATGAAAAAATACACTATTATTTAATATATAAAAATATAAAATATAGTTCAAACCCAACCATCTTATTACATTCTTCTAGGTATCTTTGATCAACTAAATATATTAACTCTACTTACACATCCAACCAACAACACCTTGCTGCATCAACAAAGACCTTGCCAACCTAAAAGCTTCAACAGAAATGATTACGTTCCTTCTGCTCTGGTTCTCCAAAAATGCTTTCCTGCCAAAAGCATTTTCTCCAAAAATGCTTTTTTTTGACATTGTTCTTGGTCTGTCATGACTAAACTGGAAACTAAAGCACTAGAACATCTTTCTTCGTATTAAGCAACTGTCTATAGTCAGCAGAGCTCTGAAGCAAAGCAGTTTGTGCTCACACATTAAAGAGTAATAAGTGAGAGTTTTATGTTATGAAGAGACAGTCGAGTTATGATATTTGCAGTCATTCTGTGAAAGACATTAGGCCAACTTTCATTTTGTTCTCATATACACAAAGTATCCAAGACTTTATTTGGGGCATGTGCAGGGACACACAGGCTGATGTCACACAACAATGTTTTCTGAGGTAACTGATCAATTGGTTAACTGCTGATACAAGCTCTGAAACCCTCTGTGCATAAAATGCTGAAAACTGCATTTATTTTCCTTGGTTTTGTTCTACTTTGTGAATAATTTAAAATTCTGTCAAAATTTCACAACAGATTTTCACTTGTAATACATACATTCACTTTTTATATAAAATATTATGAATAACATAAAATGAATAAACTAAAACAAACCTTGTCTAGTTCATTGATGTGGACGCCTTTAATCTTGTGCAGTTTAAAACAGCAGTTTAAAATGCAACAGATCTAAAAGTAATAATCATATATGACACACTTGGTCCAAACATACTTAACATTTAAAATGAACTGTTAACCTTTGAGGCCTGAATGATTTTGTTTTCCTGTTGAACAGATGATTGTTGACAGATTGCTGTCTCTAGTGATTTTAGCACAACGTTACAGTGTTTATTTGACTTGATGTGATATTTGGATAAAGCCAGCATAGATCTGTATTGCATTAAAACACTTTGGTTATTTAAACCATCAACAGGCATATCTGGTGCCATCAAATGTCCAGCCAAACTCCAGAAGCTCCAATTATGAACTCTTCATATAATTCGTCATGATATAATGGCCCACAGCAAGTCATATCCAATATTATCACCAATTAACACCTGGAATCAAAGTTGTTACAATATCTAACCATTTTAAGCAGCTAAACATGGGAGCTGATTGTTCTATAAGATCTACGTATCCCGTAAGATATGTGACCACCTGACACCTTCTGACACCTGCCTGACTCAACCCCATAACTAGTACAAGCCCTGCTTTGGAAACTAGTCAGCAGCTCTGATTGGATCGAGAGTGAGCCTCTTTTAATTTCTAGGTAATGAAATCCAAACCCTTTAGCCCAGAGAGAATCCCTTTAGCCAACCATGCAGAATGCCTCTATAACAGCCAATCAGATTAAGACCCTAGAGCAGCCCTAAGACCAGGCACCATGGAGATCCAATGTTGCCTCCTTAATTCAATAAAAAAAGCCTTGAGCTCTTGGATCTGTAACAGTGGTTAACCCTTTCCTGCACTGTATGTGGATTTGCATTACAATTTTAAATTACAATATGGGTCAAAAGAACATTTTTGCAGCCTCCAAATCAAAGGCACCGCATGTAAATAATAATGGAGTGAGTTTAGAGGTTTAGTATGTGGAAAACAAAATTATAACAATATGTACAAGATACTGTTAATTCTGAGTGTTCTCCCAGGCATACAGTATCCACTACACAAAGCATTCATTTTGTGTTTGGTGCTACCTTAGTGCACACCATCTGTTATTGGGTTGAGAAGACACTGTGTATGCTTGAGTGAGAAGAAGAACAATAATGTACTGTACTGACCCAGATCAACTGTGTCTTCTAAGAACTTCCAAACCTTACACAATAAACAGAGCAGGACACTCTGAACCTCAGGCCTAATTGCTACATGCCTGGGAGTGCTACCGCTGAATAATGGACAGGATATTCTTCTAGGCCCCTCATGAAGTAAAGCTTGCTGGGGATAAAGTAACTCTGTTCCACCAGCAATAAGCCATTCAATAAAGAGTATCATGTTCCACATTCACGACAGAAGCTGTTGGAGATGTCAGACCCCACGGGGAGAGTGTTGTATTGTCTGCCGTACGGAGTTTAGCCACTTCGATGCTAAATCTGCACATTGCCTCGCGGGCCATTGTGCTCAGCCCACGTCAGATGAGAGGAGGCTCTGTCAAGTGTTATCTTACCGTTCTTACATAATCTCAACATACACATCAGTTCCCACCTCTTATACAGGTGAGAGTTAGATAGAAAATCTACTGTGGGAAATATGTTTGAACTCAAACACACTCAAGTTTTTGCACCGTGAGTTAGACATGTAAAACACAGTGGAGTGGAAAGTTGGTTTATCAACAAGATTTTTTATCATGAGTGAGGTACAGGCAAAGCAACAGGGAAAAAGAAAGAAACCTGGACGAAAGAAACGAGGGAGAAATTGATGCCGTGTGGTTGGGAATGAAACTCATGGGTCAAATCTACTTGACCTTTGGCACTGAGGTGAAAACCTCTAAGCCAAAGGCATGGTCATATGAGCATAGTCATGTTTTGCTGTGTGTGTGAGAGCAAGAGGGAAAGTGTGTGTGTGTGTGTGTGTGTGAGAGAGAGAGAGAGAGAGAGAACAGCAGGGATGAGAGTGGAGAGGGAACAGCAGGGATGAAAAGGGCAGCTGCTCTAAACTAAGAGCTATATGCCAGTCTGCCAGAAATGACCTCATGTCCTGACTCAAAAACTAGGCTGAAAAATAATTTATAAATGTCCCTGAACACATACCAGACTATTACCAGGTTTGATTTATGACCATGCAAACACAAGTATTTGGTCTTACAATAAATATAATACAATTTAAGTGCAATAACAAGAAGTACCATAGTGGCCTCAGATGGTAACAAGTATTACTTAAACAGACTTTCAGTACTGTGTTTTTTACTAAAGTACTTTAATTCTAGAATCATGGTATCGATTCAAAAAACCATAGCTGTACCATCAAAATGTCAAAATATAATACTGCATGCTTATTACATCCATGTCATCTTATATAATTTTAATGAGGATTAACACTTCACTGTGCCCTTGGGTACAGCTACAATATGATATCCACAATTAAAAAACAGAACAAAAGAAGCAAGCCATCAATACCAAATACACAAACTGCATATATCCAGTATTACTGCTCCATAGAGAGCATATTTCATTACTCAGGCTCCCTCACTAGGGGACAGGGCAATATATAGATATATAGAGACCACACCTATGTGTGTATATGAATGTATGTCTGTTTGTGTATCACTCTTTATGGATGCATGCATGTTGATGGAACAACAGTGAAATGTGTATGTGTGCATGTGTGAGGTCTTAACTGCTCTTTGTGTGTTTGTGTGACTGGGATGAGATGTCATTGCATGCTTGCTTCCATCTTGCCACCCGGACCATTACGATCCCCCCACTGCCCATAAACCTTTCCACTGTGGGAGGAAAGGTGAGGCGGCTGTTTTATTGAAATGTGAACAGAAATTAGAGCTGTTTTTACACATCTAAGCTCAGCACAATATCAGGGCCCATTTCACATCTTCATACAGGCTAACCTTGACCCCATCCTCTAAGGGTTTGCTAAGGGCCCATAATGTCACGCCATTATTCTCCACAGGCCAGAGTGAGATGGTATCGGCGACAGAGCAGATGACCTGATAAACTGCGTTGCACACACCACTCCACCACATAAAAGCCATAAAAACCGCAGCCTGGGGCTGAGCCTCGTAAATCACGCTGTATTAGGGCCTCAGTCACAGCAGACAAAGCCTCCTCTGCTCATTTATTCAGCCTTGGATTGAAGTTCCAAACATTTCTCATGCTCAAAGTATCGCCCTTATCTATTGTACATTGACTTTCATTTTAGTGGAACTTCCACTCACTCTATTGCCTCTCCAGTAGCACGTCACAGCAAACATTTTTTGACAACATGGCCCTGCCTTAACCCTCACTTTCCACTATTGCCAGCAGATTACAAGCCCATAGGACAAAAGCAGCTTTTTTGTATAATACACTACTTGGTTCTAGTGCTCTATTCTCATTGGACAACCTGTGTTCTGGAATTGTAGCTGTGGTGATATAAAGAACAACAGAACTCAGTGGCATTCTTATTTAAAATATAGTAATACAACAACTTAAATAAAACTCTTCATTACAGAACAGATTTATTCAAGATATTCAGAATAATTTATTTATTTTGTAACTGATTTACTTTTAAAGCAATTTCAGTTTTTTTTTTACAATGGCTGTAATATATAAGTTAACATGATGAAATGAAAACTAAGCAGTTTAAATTCTTTCCCCAAGAGAACAGAAAATGCAAACTCAAGCCAGACTTAAATTGATTTTAACACTCTTGTATTTGCCTCTGTTTCTCTCTTTCTTCCATGTACTCTATGGAGTTCCCCCTGTGCAAGAGTAATACAAATTGTCATACTTCAAAGACAAAACAAACATGCATAACAAATTTAAGCATCTGAGGTCATGTATGCCAATGTAACTGACTGGAAATAGTGTAAAAAAACACCAATTACCACAAAACACACACCCGCTAATATGTGTAACTGAACGGCTAAGACTTTTTCATGCACAAAAACTCAGAGCTGTGGAGCAATGGGCTGTTTACATGCTCAGGAAGTGTAAGAGCTGTTGGCTTTTGTGTACCCAGATTCAGGTCCACATTGGATCATGTCCAAATCCCATCCCCACACTTTCCTGTCTTTTATATTCCCCAATTTTACATTCCCACAAAAAAGGCAAAACACAAAACAAGAAAGTGCAAAGTAGAAATACATGCATAGACTACAGGGTCTGAAAAATACAGAAGTCTGTAAAACTATAGAACAGAAGTCTCAATGTAAAAGACCCAGAGATCACATTCATTGATCCTCTGTTCTTTCCTGGCACCTACAACAATTTCCTCTGCCACAGGGACTTCTCTTTGCCAAGCTGAAAGCAGGCAGAGTTTTTGTTCTGTTTTATTTTCAGGCAATTCCCTTTGTTGGCAGAGCGCCAGTGTATCTGCATATGACATTTCTGCATGCGTGCGGGTAATTTGTTATATTAATTGGTCTGGATTGTCTCTACAACTTTGCCCCTAAAGAGACAGAGAATAGAAGAGAGAAAAAGAGGGGAAGGGAAAAATAAGAGAGAAAGTGTCAAGGTCGAATTGCTGTGTGTTAGGATTTATTTGTTTTTTATGATAGTATAAATTATTTTGTGACACACACTTGCTCACACTCACAAACACTCTCTCTTATCTTACAGCTTACTACTGTCCACTGGGCTTTTTTCCTAGGTTTGCACGTGCAGTTTGTTTGCAATCTTGATGAGATGTCAGATTTATTCCTCTGTCTCTGTGCGAGGTTCGTCTGCTGAAATAAATCCTTCTACGCTCTAAAGCAGATCATATGATGTCATGGATGAGCAAACTCATAATTGGATGAGCAGCAATGAAGTAAGCAGTGATTGGCTGATGATCGCAGTAGCAACACAAAGTTCATTATGTACGCACAAACAAGAGTATTTGTACTTAAACATACTGTACACTAATGAAGTACATGTAAACTGGTCTCAAACTGTGACATAGCCAGTAATGGGCTTTGCATGTTGACAGAATACAGATCACGCTCTAAGCCTACTGACTTGGGGTCAGACACAGCGTGCGCATAAAGAAGATTTTAAAACCAGACAAATCTTATACACCTCAGCAAAATGTCAGCAAAATTATATTCATTCCTAACATTGTATATATACCTCACATGCTTAAGGCTTGAAAAAAATTTTCTTACTTTGAAAGCCCATTGCATACTCAGCTGTGATAGCCATAAAAAGTGTGTGTGCGTGTGTAAGCCAGATACATATAAATTTGAAATACTGCCTCAGCACTAAATAAGGACCGTAAGGCAACCATAAAAGGACTTGTTTTGAATAAAAACAAATGGTATTGGTATTAAAATCATCTGCTCAACACAGAGCCAACTAAACACATGACACAGACCTAAGAGGAAACACAAAAAAACACTATTACACTATCTACCAATAACAAAACCCACTTTGAGATTAGCACATAAACAAAAATATTGTAATGTTGCTAAAGTAGCTCAACTGGTAGAGCAAGCTAGTAGTAATACCAAGGTTATGGGTTTGATTCCCAGTGATTGCACACACTGACGAAAATATAGCTTTAAAGCACTGTAGGTTTTGGATAAAGCAAATACATATATATGCATTGACTTTCTTGGATATTTAGTGGATATTGGATATTTCTCAACATTACTTATTTAGAAATGTTTAAGGACAGAGTCACAAAATGACTTGGTTTCTCAAACATTTGCTAAAGACTAATACTGTGCAAAAAGGACTGTACAAATAATAAAACATTAAGGAAAGGTTTAGACATGAATGGGTTAACTCCACATGTTCTCAAATTAATCTAGCTGATGCATTCTGTGCTGAATATAGCAGTTAGAACATGATGTTGTCAAGATTCTATCTGTGTAGAGGTTGTTCCATCATTCCTAATGTGTGTAAAACAGTGGGCAGACAGTAATGAGAGTCTGGCTTTATGCCTGTCCCATACCAGCCGTTTCACATCAAATATTTGAATAAGATTAAATGGCACATCGCCAGCGGAAATCTGTGGAAATACACAGTGTGTGTAAGTACACTTATAGTTTAAAGACAAACAAAAAAATGGATGAATAACAAACAAATAAAAATAGAGAATGACTAGTACATAACATTATGAATAGTACATAATTAGGATGAAACCATCACCAGATTCCATGAGGATAAAACTTTATCTTTAAAGTTATACTACTGTGAAAAAATAACCAGGGGTTGGGCACAAAAGGTTATAACTTGCAAAATATTCAGTCATGACATTTTTATTTTGAATGAGTTCAAGCTCAATCCTGTGTGATACTTGTTATAAAAATACTTGTAAAAGATGAACTTGGACGATGTCTACAAATGATATTGACCTCATTGCATTTGTAAAAGAAATAATCTTTCAAACGACGTCAAACATCAGCTGTGGCTAATTTTACTCTGGATCACCTTATCAACGGCAGTAAAACTGGTTAAACAGCTTAAGATCGGCCACGTCATATTAATCAGAGCTTGATTCGCTCTGCTCTAAGAGCAGGCAGGGGATCCTTAAAGGAAGATTAATGTGTTTTAGAGTGCAACTGAAGCAACCTTAATGAGATTGCTACCTCTTTAATGAAGAAATAGTGTAATCAGAGGGAAAGAAAGAGAAAGTGAGTGAGACAGAGAAAGGGGGGGGGGGGGGTTACTGCTCTTTTTAAGCATTGATGCTTAGCATAATGCTAAATAAGGGGTCTTGAATTAGGCCATAGAGCAAAAAGGACAGCTTGAGTAAAAGGACAGCTTGATTTTAATATCATGTGAAATATATATAGCAAAAATGTTATTCTAAGCATTCTAAGTATAGAATGCTATAAATAGTTATATCAGCCATACTGTCATGCCTCACCACATTTACTGTTATGTGGGCAGATTAAATTAAAGTGTAGTGTGGTCCGGTGGAAGCAGAGACACATTTTACATTATTTTTTTAATGAGCAGATTAGTCTTTGAAATATTCACACCAATGCAAGGTGGCATTCCCCTTTTTGTCATCAACACCTCAGTTCATCTGTTTGAAATAAAGTTTTGGTAGAACTAGCATTTTCACCAAGTGTTTTACTTGATTTAGTGTTGCCAAGACACAGCTGGTGGCTCAAGTGTGGCTCACTTCACCTCAGTTCCCCATATGCATGTTAAACCTCAACAGCCCACTCTCAAGACTACAGATGAAGGTCTACCCATAATGACCACCTTAGACCAGTCCGGAGGCCTGCATGACCAAGCAGAATCCCAAATTTGAGCTTGTGCTTGCAAATGACCCTTGATGAATGAAGCTAGAGGAAAAAAAGGTCTGCAGAACAAAGGCAGCTCAAAGATTATTACATGGTACACTGAAGCATGTGATTGTGTGCAGCTGAGAGGCTGAGGAAGAGAGCGCTGGTCATTTTCACTGGGTCATCCAGGACTGGAGGTCAGCCAGTGGGGAATTCCATAAGGCTGCAACCTGACCTCAGAAGAGAACCAGTGTATGTGTGCTTGTGTATATGTGAAGTTTAAACTCAGTGCTTGAGGGCACGACCAACAGCTTTAAGTGATGTGTACTGAAGTCTAGGAAGAACAGAGAGTGAGAGATAAAGATCTCATGCTTAAAACCATTTACTGACCAGTGCATTCAGCAAAAATATCTCATGCACCCTCTAAAGAGTACTTAAAAGGAGACAGGGAAACATAAACAAGCACTGTTCCATTCAAAGATGTGTATATCATTTTAAAGGTGCCAGCTTAAAGAAAGCTTTGGAAAGAGAGTGGCTTACTAAATGGAGAGTATCTTTTTTTTTGCCTTTTGCTGACCCAAGGTCAGTGAGGGAAGCTAGCATAATGATGTTGTGATTTGCGTAGTGAAATAGTGATTTTTGATTTGTGAACCAGCGAACCAACTCACTGAAAAGATATGAATTCGAAGAATAATTTGGTTCATAAATCAGCCATCTCTAGCCTCCTGTCTAAAGTTTGGAACAACATTTTGGGCCAGATTTTCCTTTAAGCGACACTGGAACTGCAATTTGAAAGCATTTGAGTATGTGCATGTGAGTAACTGTTTGACTGACATGTACCAAGCTGTCCGCACTCTGCCTCTGGGTCATCTAAAGGCCAGCCACAGCATGCTGTTTTCTTTCTTATTTGACTCAGCCAGCCTCTTTCCAATGTTTTCTTTCTCTGTTTCTCCTGGAGCAAATAGGGATTTTTTCAGTTTTGGGTAGAGTGTTCTTTAAAGCCCATGACAGTGACAGAAAAAGAGTGTGAGAATTCATCATACCGCTCTGCCTGCTTTTCACAATTTTTCCTCTTTCCTTTCCATTTTTCATCTCAATTTCATCCAGAGCTCATGCTAACAGCCACAGTGAATCCATCAGCATTTGACAAGTGGAGTCACCCAAGAGGGATTGAACCTGATGTATCCCCCCAAAAGAGTGCTCTGTAAATGCAATGTTTTACCAACAAACTTCACCAAGCTGAAACACATTAGGGCCAAACTGAGAGCTGGAGGCACAGGAGGGGGCTAGTCTACACCACGCTTTGTACAATATTGCCTGGCTCAAGAAAGAAGTCAGTCATACATGGTGATGTGATGTGAAGGGAGCCATTTTTGTTGTTGTTGCTCTTGTAGCTCTTTTGCGTTTTGCACTTGCAAATCCACTATTGTGAGTAAAGTGGTTCACTTTGCTTGAATGCCACCCATTTTGCCTCATAAGACCTTTGACCCTTGTTAATGAAGCCGTTAGCGAGACAGTAGATAAAAATATTAGGAGTGAGAGTCTTCACTCACATTTTCTGCTGATTCATCCACACAAACGCCACATGGGTGATTTGAATTTATTTTTTGTTTGTAACTTTTTAAAACCTGAAAGTTATAAAAAGACAACTAACTACATAATAGCACCAAACATAGCTGACTATAATTAGTTCTTATTTATTATAGTTATAGTTACTTCAAACTTAAGCTTGCTAGGTAAATCATTACTCATGTCTGTGCCTTGGGGCCGAGGTTATGACCCCTCAATAGCAGGAGCAGGTCACACAAGACCCCATAAATCTGTGTGTGAGTCCATGGAACCCCCCCCCCCATTTACCCCGGTATTTAGCGGCATTAAGTTATAGCCTGTTACTTTGCCCCAGACACAATTTCTGCGTCAGATATTTTGTTGACCAAAGTTTCCAATTGCTATGAAAGTAATTTTACTCGTGAACTTTATTTGTGGTGCTTTATTTGTGGTGCTCAGCATTGAATTGTGTAATTCAATGCTGTACTGCAATATTAAAAAAATAGTGAACATTATTCCACATATAACTGTTACTTCTGCATTCTAGGTGCGTGAATACCATGCAATTTACCAAACTGGTTAGCATCAAAACTGTAAACCAAACAACAATTAAAAATTTCGGTATTTGCTTTGGCTTAACTTGTAAAATTCAAATTTGATGCACTCTCATCAATCTCATCACAAAATCACTTTTCTTCCTCTTCTCCACAGAAAACAAACACAGCTATGGACCTCCATCCACAGAAGATGCATCTACAACCACAGATTTCTACCAAATTTACATGAAATGTGATCCAAAACCAAAATAACAGAAGATATTGATTAGAACCTCAGGTGGCCTACCTGGACCAGCTTGTATCTCCACCAGGCCTCCAACCATAATAAGTGCTTCAAGAATCTTCACATGATGTTCTGGGTTTACATCCGCACTGGGGAAAAGATTGGTTTTAAGAATAAGATACTTAATTATATATTGCTAAAGTAAAGTACTAAAGGTGAAATACAGGTGATCTTTACAGTCTCAGGAAATAAGATTCTCAATAAACCCAAAGAGTATTTACTTATAACAGCTATAGCCATACATACTACTGGCTACATTTTCCAGGCAAGACGTCATAATACTTTTTTAATAAAAACACAAACATTACGATTTTCTTAATTTCTTGACAAATCATTAGTAGATGGTAGTTTTTCCAAGCGTGTTGGAGATGCTACCACAGTTCAGATTTTAGCTGTCAGTTTGGATTTAGGCTGTCTCAGTTTTTCTGTCTCCTTATGTAATCCCAAGACCCCAGTTAAAAGGGCCTCAAACACTTATTATTGCTATTCATAAAACTATTGGAAAATATGAAGTTGGAAAACTTGCACACACCCACCAATTAATCACCAATTAAATCAGTCATACTGTCTCTCACACACATCATGTCATCAGTTGCAGTGGATGGTCTCCTTGGTGAACTGGCGACTGCTTGTTTATGGTCAAAACATCATTGGAATCTTTAAGGCAAATGAGCATTTACTTATGTATTTAACTGTAATTCAGGTCCTGTGATGCCTCTATGACATCAGATAAGAGGTCTGCAGAATGACCAGAATATTCTTTCCCTCTCTCTCTTTCTCTGCATGGATTGCCCTACAGCAAGAGGACTATTGACAGGCCGTTATAAGCAGGGAAAATCCCACCGGAGTCTCTTGGCAGAGAAACAGAAAAGCAGCTCACAATCGAATAAGAGTAAGGTGACTTAATGGACTACAATGCGCTGACTGAGTTAGCAGTGACTCACTTGCACACTACTCTTTATTATGTGCACTAAAGTCCTTCATTCAGAATGGTGTGGTGTCACCGGCTCCTTAAAGCTTACTTAACGCTCTAAACTACCAAGCTAACAAAAAACTACCATGGTATTAACATGTTTTGTTGACATGGTCTTTTTTCAAAAATGGTATAATATAGTACGAATATAGTAACCAAACAGGCACAATTCGATGTGTATTCTATATATTGAAAATGATCTAATCACCATGCTTGTGAAATACTGTTTTTACATAAAAGCCTGAAAAACAAACAACAAAGTTTTCTTTAATGGAATACTGTACCAAAATACAGTACAGGGTCTCTACATACTACTTCCAAAGAAAGGAATTCTTGTTGTATTGCTAATGAAACTATTTAATCCTAAAAATGATAATGTATAAATGTCTCATATAGAGTGCTATATGACAGGGCGATCAGGTTCAGTATCACTTAAATCTAAAACGTGCAGAGGATATTGACAAATGACAGGCCTGCTGGATAGTAATTAACCAATCAGAATCAAGTATTCCAGTGAGCCATGTAATAACATTCATGTACATAACTTGAGAGTTATCAACATGCAATCCCTGGCAGGAACAAGGGATCGCAACATAGCGCAACACATTTTAATAAGCATTCCCATCTGTTATATGTTATGTGCTGGTCCTCTCAGGAGGTTGTGCTGGGGATGCAGACATTAAGAGCTGTGTTACTCTGGGCTAAGGAATAGATCAGACATAACAGCCCCCTCGTCTCACTCTGTTCTACTTTAATTAAACTAGGGGAATAAAGACAGGTTTCGACATATGCTCAACTGGGCTTTCTGCTGAAACCAGTCATTTAAATGTACAAGCATACATATGGATGCATGCATCCATATGTATAGGCACTTTTATTTGTACATGTTTTAACTCATTTTATGGGATGACTTTTTCCACAAAAGTAACCACAGAGTTCAACAGGATGATATATTCTTTTCCAGTCTCAGCGCAGGTCTGAATTATACATGTTTCCATTGAGAAGCAGCCAGTTAAGGGGGAAATAACTTTAACTTTGGACCCAAGATAAAGTTCTTTCACTCGTTACATAATTTATCATAGTTCAAAAATCTTTAGCAAGTTTCCCAAAACTAACTTCCTAACAGGACTTTAGGTTCAGCAAAGAGCATTTTTTATCAACAACTTTTTCTAGTACAAAGGACTTTCTTCTAACTATGACCTTTATAATGGGCTCTAAAAGTAACTTTTATTTTTAAGAGTCACAGCAAATATGTAAAACTATGTGCTAAATGGTTCCATTGTAAATATATATGGAAAGTAATACCTAAAGTGGTTGTTTTTGAAGATGGCCTCACTGTAGGCCAAAGCCAGAAGCCTGGGGCTTGCCTGAGCTGCTCCTCCACTCTGTGTCACCTTGCTTAGGTGTCGGGTCAGATGAACCAGGAGCTGGTGGTTAGCCTGAGGGACACTGGGAGAATCAAGGATTTTTTTCATCTGCTGTCCACACTCCTCCATGCTTTGGGTCTCTGAGAGAGAGAGAGAGAGAGAGAAAGAGAGAGAGAGAGAGAGAGAGAGAGAGAGAGAGAGAAAGAGAGAGAGACTTCTGCTTGACTCAAACACTTTGGTCAAAATGTATAAACAATGGCCTAATGCCACTGTAGAGCAGCCAATCATTTTCAGATTGATTTGCCAAATGTAAAATCCATTATAATTGCAAATTCGCACAGCACTAATCACTGGGTATGTTAACTGCATTATTTAATAACAGTTAATAAAAAACATAAAGGCTGTACTACAGGCCTGACACCCTTATGCTTGCAATCATTGAAGTCATATATATTAAAAAACCACACAAGGATTAGGACTACTATATGGTGTTTAAAAACAACTTTTGGCTGGAACATGGCTGGAAAATGTGGTCACTATTGTTGAATGGAAAAAACAATTTTATCTTCTGCTCTGTGTTCCATGTAAAATCTATACAAAAGATATATACAGAATAGCTAACATACATTTTTTTACTTTATTGACCTTTATATGATCCTTGTTGGATGTTTGTAAAGTTCACACATAATTTTCTCATTTGCTTTCATCCTTGGAAATTCTATGTAATGGCCATAATTCAGTGTCAATGAGGGCAGCTTGCAGATAGGCCAGACCTGTGATATGGACTCCTTAAATCTTGCCTGTCGCAAGACTTTCTATGTAAGTAAAGACTATTGCTTGAAAGCTGCTCTCACACCCTCAACACACACCCTTAGTCCCCTGCCAAATGCATTTTCTGCATGAATTATGAGCGGGAACAAAGCCATTAAGGTGTTCCCTGGTTAACATGCTTCTGCCATGGTGCTTATATAAGATAAGTGTTAGGAGGTCGGAGGTCATGGGCAATGCGTGGCAGGGGGTCGAATGATGAATGTTGGACAATCTGCCGATCAGAACGGGTCACTACTTTGACCTTGGCTGGAGCGCAGACCACTCACACAAGAGCACATTTAGGTCCTCTGAAAGTATGCGCACACACACACAGTAATACACAAACACTAACGCTACACCCCCTGGTGTGAAGCCGGACGGTCCCACCCTCTCCTCCCACCCAGAGACTGCTGATAGGGAGTGACCCCTGTTCAATAAAGGTCAGCGTCATGGGCTGCAGGCTGGGAACTTGGCCGAGTCCATCTGGACAACACAACCAGGGAAAGAGTTACACAGCAGACGACCAATCACATTCCTGGAAAAGGGCATGCTGGCTCCTGATCAGCCAGATGGGCACCAGTGCTCCAGGCCGGTGAATCCTGACAGATAACACTGAATAATGCTTTGAAAATGATACTCAAACGGTACTCAGTAACACCAAATAAAGTCACTTCTACCACAAAATTTTCATTACTGAATTCCCAAAAGCTTAAAGCCAGAAATGAATTAAATTCTTCTACCTTGAAATCAAGCTTCATAAAACAATGTGAATTTTTATGCATGACGTTATTTAACAAAGATAACAGTGGGTAGGCTTTTTACAAATAGCTTTATTAGGTTTGTTGATTAAATTAAGGATATGAAACAAAAGCATGGCTGATTTCACAACGGGATCGGTTTTATCCAGGAAACAGAGGCGGGGTTTGGCATTGTTAGGGGCACGCCATGACAAAGGGATTTTCCAGGAAAGCCTATTTGCCATAATAGCCCATTGATTCTTTAAACGGTTAATGCACAAATGCTGAATATGCCATATGGAACATCCTATAGTGACTTAGCACTATAAGCTTTGCAGAACGCATAGACCCAACACAAAATTTATTATAAGTCCAAACACATTATAGTGTCATTGCCTTGATTTAGGCTGCTCACCACCCCACAAAACTAATATTGGGTCCCTCCTTTGGGGAAGCAGATGCAATATTTTACATTAAATCTTGCAATTTATTTAAGTAATGTATATAACTGCACCAGCATAGCTGAGGATGGAAGGCTAAATTATAAGGTGTATGAGCCATCCATCAAATATGTTCCTATTGGCTGAGCTAAATGGATGCAATTAGGCTGCACCCCACTCTATAGGACCCGCAACTGAGGCATTGTGAAGTAATTCATCTATTAATGGTTTTGCTGTAGAGGATCACAAATAAGGACTGGAGATATTAGCCATGAACAAATCCTAAAACTTACAGTATATGATTTTTCATTTTAGGTTTAAAACTGTAAGAGTTTTTGCTATATTTTTTAAGAATCAGATACATGAGGCATTACTCATAGAGGATTCTTACATAACCGTTTGTTTCTACAAAGTCAGGACACAATTTTGCGCATCCAGGAATGTTTAAAAGATTGGGCAGAGTATGTGTATGCTTGTTTCATTTTCAGTGGGTGTAATGTAGAGCGAGATGGCGTAAGCTTACCCTACGGCATAGTAGCGCCCCCACTAATGCACACATTCTCTCCATCTCTTTTTCACACACAACTTTTGTTCCCACCCTCACTTATGCCTGTGTCTGCTCACTTAACATTGTGAGCTTTCATTTTTTGAAGAGGATACAAACACACACATACCTGCCCTTTTCAATTTTAATGTCCATTGCATTTTAACTAAAGGGCCTAACAGGAATAGTTCACCAAAAATACAACATCTTCTTTTGTGTTCCACAACATAATAACAAACAACAGGAGAAATCTTAAGAATTGTATTGGTTGCTCTTTTCCATGGAACTGTAATGAATGGAGTCTGAGGCTTTCACACAAGCATCAAAGGAGTTTAAAAAACTTGTGTTCAAAAAAGCATTCTGCTTTTGAAACCAGTACTGTATGGAAGATAAAATGAAATGAAAACATCTTGATGCCATTATTTAACGCCTTACATTTCAGCCTGTTCTTTAATCAAAGCTACTGTATGTAAAAGACTTTTATAGCACACAGGTCATATGGACCATTGTTTGTAACACTTTTGTGCTTCCAGTCATTCCATTTGCATTTAAAGAGCCACTGTACAATGATTTAAAACAATATGGTATGATATGATACAGGACAAGATGTTTGGATGTTTAGTGCTTACCTTGAGCTGTGTAGACCAGCTCACTGTACACCAGTGCTGGGATGATTGGGCAAGGCTGGTTCTGAAGGTAACCTTTAAGAGTATCAGCCAGAATGGATAATTCATATTGCTCAAAGTCCACTGCTAGTGGGTCTGAGAGAAACAAAGAGAGAAAGAATGTTTAAGTTTAGACTCCAGAGTGCTTTTTTATTATTTACCCTTACAAACTATGCGCCCTTGGCGAAACCCTATAACCATTCACTTACAATGGCGGTCTGATCCTCTGACCATTTTTACCCATGATCCTTGTGACAATGATCAAGTCACAAGCTTAACAAAGAGAGTAAATTTGAGTGGATGTCTCTCAGTCAATAACTTAAAGCCTCAGATAATGGCAGCTTGGAAGACGGCAATTATACAGTAGTAATTTTAAAGGGCCCTTTATTGTGCTGAAATCATAATGCCATATTGATGTATAGGAAAGGTGTAAAACGGGCTGACAAATCTCTCTCATATTTCGGATGAGAGCGTTTTCATTTACAGTTTGGGTATGAGTGCAGATTGATAAATACTTTCCTACTGTATGTTTAACAGCGCCTGCAGAACGCTGGATAATGAAAACGCCATTCTTGACAACTGAGTGAAAATACCGTAGAAAAAATGAAAATGCATGAGTAATCTTGACACACACATTGTCAGTCAGGCATCTGGATGAAACTATAAATACACTTTTGAGCTGCCCATCTTTAACAATGAATATTCTAGTTGAAAGACCAGCTTACGAAATAATTCTGAGTCATTCTGATTCATCACATTCTCTATTTTTGTACTTGGGAACTAAATGGGTGGTCCTGGCAGTGACAGGGTCTTACAGCAAAGACAAAAGGTGTATTATTAAAATATTGTGAAAAACAAAGGTTTCTAAACAGCATACACAAACACACACAAAATGTCTGTTTATATAAATCTGCACAACCAGTCAAGCATTTAGACACTCTTGGCTGATTTTTTCCTCATTATCTTAAAAACTGTTTAATTAAATATTATGCTTGGGTTTTCAAAAAAAAAAAATTGATAAGCTGTGCTAACATAAATATTTATTTACAAAAACTAATATGCCATTTAAAATGCATTTTAAAGTGTGAAGGAAAATTAAGACAAAGCAGCCAAAAAGTATCTTTAATGCTGTTTAAAACGCATCCTAATGGAATACCTGAAGAATTTGAGAGGTGATCCATTTAAATGATCCAGACAAAGGGTGACACTAAAGAATTTAAAATATAATACAGATATTTTGGTCAATCCAGAATTATTACACTTTCATATGTTTCTTATGGTGTGCATACTCAGTGTTGAACAGCTGTACACCAACATGAATTATATAAAAAAGAGGTCAACAGTGAAAATGTCACTTCAGAACCTGAGGAGGAAGAGGCCTGAGGTCTTCATCTGTGTCCACACCTCTGCCTTTCCTCTATTCTCTGCCTCATCCTGTCATTCTACCATAAAGTGTTTTCCAGACTGACCCCCACAGCCAAATTGCTATAGGATTGATCATCCCTCTGAATTATAGTAAAATAAAGTTTGCGTGAGATTGGGTTGCAGTAAGATCAACGAACCATTTAGCTTTGTTCATGACCTTTTTTCTCTCTAAATGTCATTAGTTTGTTGACCTGCCATTATGCCTGCCTTCTGTGTAAGGCTATGGGACAGGCTTGGCATTCCAGATAAACTGGTTAACTAACGCAAACTACTTGGGTGGGATTAAAAGGAGAACACTAATAAAAAGATTTGCTGTGCAAATGTAGTTTTGATAATCTACAGTAACATTTTTCATTGATTTGGCTGTAAAACCATTTGATGGTTTTGAGCTATCCAGTGATCAACAGTTTAATCCTTTTGGGATTGTAGAAACCTCAAATCCTCTGAATCACAAGGTACATTGTAAACAATGGTCAGACTGGACACACACACACACAGACACATATAACATACAGTATACATATAGCACATGCCATTTAGCAAATAAAAACATCTACCTCAGACAGCAATTTAATGCATATTTATAAACCATATTTATTTCAACATTTTGTGTGGTTTATGTGATATCAGTTAATGTCAGTGTGTGTTGGGCAGTGTAACCAGGGCATGGACTGGTCCCTCATGAGCTTCTACATGTATTTCTTATTTTTCTAATCACCCTCCCAGTGGATGTCCATCTGCTGAGCTTTAATTTCTTGCCTGACAGTGGCCTGAATCGATTGTGTCTTAATCCATACATCGTTGGAATTTCCCTGAATGCACTTTTAGACAGACAGTTTGTAAAGTGTCAAATCCACTACAAACAGATTTGTATGGTTCATATAAATGCTTTTACCCCACCCCATCTCTCCAGCAGTCTTTCTTTTTATCAATTTACATGCCTGTCAGTTAAAGTCATTGTCAAATTCAGCCGTCCAATCTGTCTAGCCTAAAACTATTGATCCGCTGGGCCTTTGTTTATTGTGCCTGGCACCTTATGTTGGTCACCGGGAGACATAATCAGCTATAATCAGATGGGTCCTTTCCACTGCGGATCAGAATGGCCCCATAGTACCTGCTTAAAATGTGTTAAGGGACATCACATGGAACTGAATCAGAAGGTTGTGATAATGACCTAAAAGCCTTCAGACTGGTTTTAGAGGTTAGTGCTGAAATTAAAAGCATCATCACCCTGATCTTTTGAGTAAAGGTCACCACTGGCTCTGGTTAAAGCTGCCTCAGCTGGCCATTATCTGCTGTTCACATTTACAGATGGCTTAGTCCCTGTGGAAGCACTGACCTACAAATCTCATGCAGGCTGTGGAGAAAAATAAAAGGTTTCAATTATCGTAATTAAAATTAAAATCGTAATTTATTTGTATAGCATTCTTAATGCGTATTGTTCTGAAGTAGCTTTACAAAGAATTCTGCCTTTTCAACCCCCCAGTGAGCGAGCCAAAAGCAACAGTGGCAAGAAAAAACTCCTCAAGATGTTTAAACAGATGAGAAACAAATCCTGGAAGAAACCAAGACTCAGAAACTAAGACTCCCTTTGGAGCTAACACATGTCGACAAAAACGCAACAGAGCCTAACAGTTAACACACAGATTACACTAATGTAAATAACCATAGGAAAAAATGTGAAATCTTAAAGGAACAGTTTGCCCAAAAATGAAAATTCTGTCAATTGCCCATTTGCTCACTTTGGGTCAACAACAATCCCTTTAACTGTGTAAGCAAAACATCAGGAATAAATATAAGCAAAACACTGGCATGGGATAAACTAAACTGAGAAAGATGAGTTAACCGCATACTTTGTTTCAGGCTCTAAAATTAAACTGGGGTAAATGTAATTTTTGAATACATAAAGAAATTAAAATATTTACACAAGAAAGCCTTTCTCTGTAACAGAATTATTAAACAGAAATTATTTTGGACAGTTAACACTTAAGTCATTGTATTCTGCAACAAAGACCACTTAATTTATTCATGTTCCACTCCAGCAAGACTGTCAAAGAGAAAAGAATTGAATGAGAACAGAAAGAAAAGGTCACATGATCAAATTATTTTCAGAGAAGTTTTTACACTAAATCTAATAATTAAGATTAATGCTGATGTGGTGGTCCTGATAAAATGGTGAGAAAACCGTGGATAGGAGAAACAGTTGGGCTTTTTTCCCTAAGGGAATTAGGCAGTTGACCATAATTCCATTTGTTGCATTATCCCATCTTTCACTCTGCCCTGTTCTCTGGCATGCAGACAACCCATCATACTCACAATGGTGAAAGCTGTGATTGTGTGGTGTAAAAAGGGATGGCTTTCAACATGTCATGGGCCTCTAAATCAAAAATGTCATGGGCCTCTAAGTACATTGGCTAAAATGAAAGCAAAAAATACAGCGAAAAACTACAACAAATATGTTGTGTAGATAGTTAACATTTATACTAGTCAGAAAATAGAAGGATATTTGCCTCGGCTTGGTTGGTTGTGTGGCCTAAATAACACTGAGATGTCTGGTGACATTCATTTGAGAGAATCACGCAGACTGCAGCTTGCAATAAAAACAAGCAGCTTTGTAAGGATCCATAAATTGCTCAAGGTTTTGAAACCACTCTTATCATCCTACGCTGATGTCTTATCAGTCTAATCAAAACATACACATAGTGATATAAAAATTGGTCAAGCAGTATACAAACAAAAAAGATTCATGAGATTCATGTAGTAGTAATTCCATCATTTGTTTAAGACAAAATACAAACACATTTTTATATAGAAAAATTATTTAAATAATTAAGATTACTTTAAATAATTAAGGTGCTTTACTAAACCTAATATACTTTATGTCTCAATGAAAGTTCCTTATGAGGCCATTAATATGTTTTTAGAGACTTTGTTAAAAAATTAACACAGCATTGAAATTTTCCTAAAGTGTTAGAATTGAGAAATCGAACATAGTTATTTGTAATGGCAAAAAACTATATATGTGGCCTTAGTACCTTCACCATGTAAAAAGAAAACCATCCAGTTAAAGGATCAGATTCCTCACAGTTGGAATTCTGGTCAGTGTGTGTATGCATGCGGAATGTCTGACTGTGTGCCGTATTGTGATTTGATGTTTGAAGCTTCCACACCGTGACAGAAATGGATTTAGATTTTTCCCTCATTCTCTTTCTCTCCAATTGACTCAAATTTTCACCCACACATCAAAGCGTTTCCCGCATGGCTTCGCGCTGCATCACACTCAGATCACCTTATATGAACCAACACTTTTAGAACTGTGATCATGAATACCAAAAGCAGCCCATTTCAACTAAGATCTAGTTCAAGAAAACAAGCCAAAAATAACAACTCATTCTCACTCCTGAAAAACAGCTTTAACCAGAGTAATGTAGGTTGGTTTGGTGATCTAAGCTGGTCTCCCCAACCTAAATCTGATCAGACTGGGAAATTAACTAGCCAGCAATCTAAACCAACTGAACAGAGGCTAGAAAACCAGCTAGACCATCTTAAACCAGCTAAGACCAGCAAACCAACTTAAGCTGGTTTAAGATGTTTAGCAGAGCACTCATATTAACACTTGCACCAGAATTACTAGCTTGTGGTGCTAGTCTGGACAGGAACTGTGCAGAACAGCATATTTGACCCCATCCATGACACTTGCATGTGCACATAAAGCCACACAGATAGACTAACACTTTGCAAAAGCATTTCTCTACTAAGCCTACTTTAACCCATAGGGTTGCTTTACTGGTCACTGTTCTGTGCTAACCTGACATGTCCCTTGGTCACTTGCTTCAACTTCTGTCACCTCTTCTGTCTTTCTGTCACCAGACACTCTGAAGCAACACAAGACTCCCAGAGGCTTTTGTTTATGGTATTTGTGGGTACAAACAGAGAAAGGCATTCAGACACTGGGCTCACAGAGAACATGTACTGGGGCATTTAAGGCCCGTGTGTATACAGAATACCCACACCCTTCACAAGGTCAGTCAGCCTTACAGTGTATTTAAAACAAGGCCAGCTTTATATTCAAGTAATGCATTTCAAATCTCATGTATTTTAGCAAGGGCCTGCTCAGCTGATCTATTTAGATACAGAAAGACTTGAGGTTACGCTCTATGGTTATGGCAGTTCTGGGCTTTGTAAGTGGCTGTATGTGTTTGTTTACTTCTGGGAGATGCGTGTTGGTTTAAGGGATGGTTCACCAAAAAATGAAAAATCTGTCATTCTTTGCTGCCTCTCACAACATCCTAAACCCATATGAATTTATTTTTTGTGGAATTCATAAAGAACCAAGTCTTTAAAAGACCTACAACACATGAAGAACGAAGCAAAATTTTAGTCATTATTCACAGACGATCTACCCTGGCTCACCACACTGTTACAAGAAAGTAGTAATGTACCTCTTATATTATTTTACAGTTATTTTGTGTACTGTTCGAAAGTATTGAAAGCCTTTGCTTCCATTTATACTAGTATAACTCCTCAAAACATTGTCTTTTGTGCTACAGAAAAGGGAAAACTTTTTTTTTAAGAAAATCAACAATGTCTCAAACGTTGCTCGGATTAGCCAACGGTCAGCAATCAAGTTCAGAGATTTTAATATGAACTTAAACTCACAAAATTCTTGGAACACAAATTATCTGAGCTTCGCAATCCACATTCATTTTGTAACTATGTACAGTTATCATATATCAACAACTGCCTCATTTGTGTCTGTTTGTACTTTTCCTGAGAAATCTGAAACGAAGTATCTAGGACAAATCTGATACATTATTTAAAGAAAACATAACTGAGAACTTCAGTAAGTCCCCTGACAGGCCAACATTTGGGCAATTAAATTTTCCTCAGGGTATAGTTACACAATGCTGTGTTACTATTAACTTTGATGTTGTGTATTAGTTGTCCTGTCAGTGTGTTTTGTCAGAGAGCTTTCCCAGTAAAGCGCAACCTTTAGGAATAAAAGGAGGAAAATGACAGCCTTAATTCCAGTGTGACCGCAAGGCCCCCAGTGTCCAAACCAGCAGGCAGTGTTCCTCACAGAACTGAACGCATTTACCTCATTTATGGTTCACAGACCCCAAAACATCTTTTTGTCTTGAGCGTAAAAGTGCTGTAAATTACAACATAAACTGTGAGATGATTATGCTCATAAATATAAACATCTGTTGAAACTGTGATCACATCTACAAAAATTTACATCAAGACAGCACATTTCAGCCACATTCTCATATCTCATGATGTGGACTTTGTAGATTGTTCACCCAAATTGAAATCTGTCATCATTTACTCACCCATATGTAATTTCAATCCTGTATGACATTCTTTTTATCAAGAAAAAGTTCTGAAGAAGTTCTGTTTACTATGGAAATGGACAAAAACTGAAAAGGAGCATCAAAGGAATATCAAGCTCCAAAAAATAAAAATAATAATCTATACAATGAATCTATTAATTCTATACAATAGAATAGAATAAAGTCAATACAATTTCACTTCTTCACTTCTTCTAAAGCCATATGGTAATTTTGTCTAAGACCAAACTCTAGTCATTACCCAAATCATTTTATTATTCACTATTATGCTGTGCATTTTTGTGCAGTTTTCTGTGCATTTACTTTTACTGTATGTAAAAAAAAAAAACTATTTGGACATTCTTCTATAAATTACATTTAAAAAAAATTATAAAATATAAAATTACCACGACTTTCAAAATCATGAGGGTGAGTAAATGATGACAGAATTTTTATTTCTGGGTGAGCTAAAACTACAGTGTCTTTCATTCCGGTCTGTGCTGCAATTTTGTAGCCTAAAATAGGAATTTGAGTACCACAATAACAGGCTCGCCCATTGGCCTGCCACCTTTCTTGTGTAAACACTTACAAATGTGGATATTAGTAACGCGCAACAGTTCAGTTCAGGGTGCCTGTGGCATGCCACTGTTTACCCTCCGGGGTGGGACAAGATTATGGCGAGCGAACATTTGTGTACGTGCAAGAACGCATGGAGCAGGTGATGAGTGTAAAAAATGAGGGGGATGTAAACATTTGAATCACAAAAAGCAAGAATAAGGCGAGCCAGCAAAGATAGCAGAGTCACATTTAAAATGACTTTGACTTACAGAAATAGCTCAACAAATACAGCAAGTCTCATAATATACCTACAAGCCTAAACTCCAGACTGATTAAAGCTGCAGGTCATTAAACAAATCTAATCTCATAAAATTAAAAGACGCCAACTTCTCAAAGAAAAATCAATCTTAATTATAAAAATTACTCTGCTGATGAGAAAACGTGTTTGGCTGTGGATAATGGATGACATGAGTCCAAAATTATTAAAATTGCCCAAATGAGGGAAGACAAATAAGTAAATGAATGTAAAGGACTGGAAGGGTTGAAGAAAGAGACACTTGTATGTTGTTATTTGGTTTAAGCTGCTGTACGAGCAAAATTTCATTTAGCAGCGGTTTGGCACAGAGCAATATGTATCTCTATTTAATCAAGCCATTGAGGAGGAGATGAAAAAAGCGAGAGAGAAAGGAAGTTAAAATGGAGAAATGAAAAGGAGACGAGGGGAGAAATTAGAGAGTGAGGGGAAAAACAGAGATAATACAGCTTTGACATTTGACAGCAAAGAAACAGAGCTCTGCCAATTATGTAACATACTAGTGACCAAGGGTGTTCAGTTATAAATCTCTGTGCACTGTTCAAACATACTGCAACTTTTAGAATACATTTAGTTAAACTTTGCAACTCCACTGAAGTTTCTGATGTTTAATTTGTTGTTGTAATAATTCAGAGCAACGAGAAGCTCATGCATTACTTACAGTGTTTTTAAGGGTGTGTGCATGAATGTGTTTGCGAACAAGCGAATAGGCTGCATATATGCATACCTGTGTTCATATAGCTATTTATTTATAGCCAAACATAGCTGTGTTTTGGTGGGTTAACTGAAAGTCTAAAAGTAAAGCAGGTCTAAAAAGATGAAGCAAGTCTATGCTTGACCAATCAAAACAGTTGAAATGACATGCCAAAACATAGTTTTTTGTAATAATAAATTCTGTTTATATTATTTCAATGCATGTCACGCATTTTAAACCCTACGTTTTTTTTTACTATAAAACAGGAGTTTTATAAACCAACCTAGTAACTCCCACTCAGACTTTCTGCCAACACAGTGACCACAACAGTCAATTTGTTCAGCAAACTTTGTAATAACATTTAAAAGCATTATAGTTACTTGCACTAACATAATATAATGCCTATTACAGATATAATGCTATAACTAATAATAAGCAGTTTGCACAATGATTAATTTTTGCAGTCTATAAATCATGGGTCTTCATTTACAGACAGGAGAAAGGACAGAAGAATCATTTGCAGTGAAAAACAATTATAAGCACCACATGCAGTACACAGTGCTCCTGGGGGCATTGAACCCTCTCCCTTCTGAAATGTTGAGGACTTTAGGGCTGAGCGCACTAGTGTGTTAATCAAGACGATTGCTAAAAGACACCAATAAAACAAAGGGTGTGAAAGAGCTCAAGCGGCAGGAGTTCCTTCTGCCCAAGCTGACTGTAAAGTGCTAGACTCTAATAGGTTATTGACTATTGCATATGAGACAGGATGACATCATTGTCAGCCAATGGGAGAGCAGGAAATGTGGAAGATGAGAACAGTGTTTTTAATTTGTGTTTTGCTGAACTCAGCTTCTCTCATGCAGGAAAAGAGGGAAAAATGGGATGACGATATATGATGGAGTTAATAAATGAACAAGAAGCAGACAAAAAAAAGTCGCTAGCGTGTTGTCGTGTGGGCGCAGGTCAGCTGAACTCTCTTTATTCCCGTCGCTGTATCCAGGGAGACTGGAGCTGGTTTCCTTTCACCGTCAGCTCTGTATATGCATGTATATGCGTATACATGCCAGTATGCTTTAACCGTATAGACACACATAGATACATATTTATGCATGAATGTAAATATTTGCCAGTCATCCCTGACCATCAGTTAGAATTTACTGTGTGTACACTTGTCGATCTTTACCGCACCTGAATCATGAGTCATGCCTCCAGCAGCTCCTCTCTGCCTCCACACAAGCACCTCTCCCTTTCCTTTTTAGAAAAAGATGCATCTTTAAARYACGTAACCCTGCGGCTAAAACAGCTTGCTATCTCTATGACAACACAGTGTTGATCCACAAATCAGCAGTTGGTTAGCGCGAGCTCTAGCACGGGTGATGTAATGTTGTCTTTAGTGTTCTGTGGCCACCGGACTTCACCACTTTTTGGCCGTGCTCTTAAATGGCAACCATGGTGCGTGTCTGCCAAAACACTGATGAGAGTGAAATGGTGTGAGTATTTCCACAATGTGTATGTAACCCGTTACATAACTACAGGAAATGGGTGCCGGATAAATTTTGTATGAGACGCTTAATGTTGTTCATTCCAGTCAAAGGTTAGACTTGTATGGAATTATTTATACAAGCTGCGACACACAGTATTTTTACACAACTCAAGTGAACATGTCTTAAAAATATCAGCAGGTTTTGTGTCCATATTGTTGACCCATTTATATATCCAGTACCTGCACTGACAGTACAATTTCTATCACACACCCTCCTCACAACACAATTATATTACATGTTTGGAGAAACATTCATTGTCTCTTCAGTGAAAAATTCATGCTTTACCTAATCATTTTAGTACAGAAAAAGAGGACAAGGTGTGTGTGTATGTGCTCCACATCTTAACCAATGGCAGTGCTCAGTTTTTTGGAGGCTACATTTCCCAAAAAAGTACAGAGCCAGAGCACTCCCTTGTGGTGCAACACATGAACTTCAGTTAAAGTTTGCAAACTTTATAACAGTGTAGTGTTTTCAAGCAGTTACCCAAGTGTTTTTCATTTACAAAAATTATATTTTTACAAACACTTTACATTAACACTTTACATAAACTTGTTGGATGATATACACATGATGGCAGTCTTTTGCCTGTGATTGAATTCATATGTCTTAATAT
Organism: Yasuhikotakia modesta; assembly: GCA_036877545.1. Classification (NCBI taxonomy): domain Eukaryota; kingdom Metazoa; phylum Chordata; class Actinopteri; order Cypriniformes; family Botiidae; genus Yasuhikotakia; species Yasuhikotakia modesta. The sequence continues at coordinate 31,174 of JBAJNP010000254.1, read as the reverse complement.
ATTATACCTCCTACATGATTTTATGAACACAGTATAGCTTTAGTTTAGATTGATTGCATATTACGGACAATTGTGCTCCAGACATTATTTAACAAAGACTTTGTTATTGACATGTACAGGATAAACCAATATATATCAACATATATCAATACTGACCCGTTTCTAAAGCCTGATATAATTCTGGGGGTCCAGTTGATGTCTGGGTGGTCCGGTACAATGGCTCATTCTCCCAGCCTTGAACACAGAGGTCAAAGATCGGCTGTTCAGTTTGATTTATCTTATCATGTTAAGTGAAACAAAAGTGTCAAGAGTTCTCAAGACCAGATGTATACCATCACACTCATTGGGACTTTAAGGAATAATACAGTATGGTGTTATCATCACATATTAGAAACATGAAATTTGTATGGTAATTCATTTGAAATGTACAAAAACAAACAATACATAGTTTGTATTAAGAGTGAAGAACTTATACTAAATTTACAGTAGCTACAGGAGCTATAACGTCACACATACACATTCCTGCAATATTAGCACTTATTTATTACACTGTTGAAGTGTGAGCCTAGGGTTTGACTCTCTTTAAGAGAGTTTAATTAGATCGCTGAGGGGAAGGGGCAAACTCACCCGGTTTCTCCAGAGCCTCTATCAGTCTGAGCACCACTGCTGGGGTTTGATCAGAGAGAGCACACTGCTCCACAACATCTCCCTTTCCAAAGCAGCCTGTCAGGGAGAGGAAGAGGAGGAGAGAGAGATGAGAAATCCCACTTGTGAGACCAAATTCCCAGATTAGCTTGCTGCCTGTAAAGCGCTCCTCAGGGAACAGTTAGGTTGTCATATTCATGCAACCATGGTAGATATGCAACATAATATTCAAGCCTCAACCACACATACACAACAGCCTGGACTTGTAGGAACAATTGAAAATTCACTCGGAACAAATTGAATCCCATATTGGTAACACTGAATTGGTACATTGGTATATTGCCACTGGTAAATATAGGAGGAAATATTATAGTCATATTTAGTGATTAGTATGTAATGGAGGGTGTGATTTATGAGTGGAACCAGTAACCGACCCCCAAATAACAATACTATAAGAATACCAACCACAGCATCCAGTGAAAACATCATACACACCCCTAAAACACCAAACTTTTTAAAATGTAACATGCAATTTAGTGAATGTGAATCCACTTAAGTTATTTGTGATTGCTATACATTGTTTTTTGAAAAGTTTTATTCAAAACCCACTTGAATGGCTTGACTTGAATGGCTGTGACACCTCTGGTTATGCAATCTAAGCCACAGAGTGACATGTGGACAGATAACCAATCCATTTACATCAAATTTCCATTTGCACAATTGAGAGCACACCTATGAGGAATTCTGAGGCGAGGTTGTTTTGGTGCTATTATGTGAGGGACTAGGTGCATGAAACTGTGGCTCTCTTGTAGAGCTGTTTACAGGCCCTTGTGAATCATCGTCAGTGACAACACTAATTAGCACTGATCTGAACCACCCGCTAATGTCTACATAGATCCTACTGCCACCTCTCTCTCGTTCTTTACGTAATAGGGAAATGGCTGTTTATTTAACAAAATCTCACACACAAGCTATTGTTGACAGCAGGAAGTTTGTGTTTTGGACACGTGTGTAATTGGTGTGTTAATCTGCACAGCGGTCGCCTTGTTGCGCCTCGCTGGAAATTTCACAAAGGAGAATCATATTAAAATTTGAGGTGGTGATGCACTGCTGAGCTGCTGTAATTTAAAATGCGGAAATTTTGTTGTTGTTAATCGGATACATGTGTCCTTAGCCTTAACACACCCAACAGTATAAAGACCTGCTATTAAAATGCAAAAACATACTAAACCATATATTAACATATTTAATAAACACGCTTGGCTACACTGTGCATATATATGTGTAGTTGTAATGCTGGTCTCCATTATTAGATCAACGTCTGATAAATAAATGCCATCAAGATTAATAGGAGATATACACAAATAATCATTTTAAAAATAACATTGTCTACTGGGCAGCAACACCACCAGCCAGTAAGTGCTGCTTTATGTGGAAACGGCATAACCAGCATAATTTTCATTGTAAGGTTTTTAAATACACATGCCACAGCACTATTGGTGTATTTATCACTCGCTTAATATGGATTGTGGGCAGTTAATCAGATTAAAGGGCACAAAAGTTGCTCAACTGTTTTATGAATAAGCCCCACAATATGAATTGATTACAATTTACCATTTGAATATGTAAAAAAAAAAGTTACTGTGATTCTTTAGTAGGAATACAGTTGATGCTTCAAAAGCAGAAAAAGTTAAGAGCAACAAAAAAAAACAAAGATTAATGAAAAGTAACTCTCAGGCTTTGATGCATGTGGCACAAAGACGTGGGGGTTTGGGACTACATATATATATATACAGCAGGGTGTATTGTCATTCCAACAACACACAGTGCATTTAATTGCTCAACATCTTACTGGTTTCTCTATGGACCTGGAAACGCCTTATGAATGAACAAACAGGTCAGAGTATGGTGGGAGGAATCATAATTCTCTCTCGCTGACTTCCTCTTTCGCTCTCTAGCTCCTTTTGTTTAGGAAGTGACACGTTGCTTAATTGTTAGTGAGCAGCTGATGTAAGATTTATAAGACAAGAGATTAATGTGGAGCTGTACTCAAAATGTCAAGTGTAATCTAGCGAATATGTAAATTTAGTGGCAGTGTTTTGATGTTTTATTTTATTCAAATGGTTAATTGGTGAATTACATTTTTACAATGGATTTCTGTGCAATTTCATCATAAAATGTGATTTCATCTTTAATTTTTAATTAAACAAACACAGTCAGCTTAAACATATAACAGATAAACAATGAAATACTTTCTCTAAACATGCAGAGCCCTGGATGGAAAAAGTATGTGAGTCCCTCGACTATTGACTCAAAGCTTACTGGAGTCAGATGCACTACAAATTATATGCATTTTGAGATTGCTATTCACAAAAGCATTGCCTGAATTAAACATGCCTTAGACAAAAGACATTTTAGAGCTTGTTTATTTTGATTTGCTTAAGCAAACTGTCCTTGTCTCTCAGTGCAATTTGGTTAGGACTAATTTAATAAATTATTCAAATACCTTCTCTGCAACTATTACATAAACAATTTCAGCAACATTTTTAAACTTACTTTAGAAGCCGTAAAGTAACTGTACTTATTGATTTTCTAATCACTCATACTACAGACTATTGTAGTACATAAGAAATGTTTGTGCAAATTACACAGAACATTTGCTGCTTGTTTCATGCATTCAGTCCAACAAAACATACTTTAACATCTTAGACTACATAAAAAAACAACATACTACATAAAGAGCCATTCAGAAATTCATTCAGAGATCTGAGCTAACATTTTCTCATTGTTTATTGCATATGCTTTTGAAATGTCAATAATCTGCCTGCGATCCCTGGCAGCGTGAACTCATGTTTACATTTTCACACATGTGAAAACACTTCGGCATTTATATGCGTGTGTGAACGTGGTCACAGTTTGTTTGGCTTTGCGTAGAAGGTGGAGGACAAATTTCTTTTCAATTGAAGTGATACTATGCGTGTGGCGCTTCGATTAACGTCACTGTCAGAAAACATCACGAAGGCAATTTCTCAAAATGTGAGCCACATGCTGATGGGTGAGACATGCCAAGTAAAGAACGGAGGAACAACAGGGGAAAGGCAGAACATTTCAGGTTATGATGATAAGAGTGTCTGATACATAGAAACTAATACAATAATGCTTTCCTTTCTATAGACCTTAGACACCAGACATTTATATTATTTGGTTGTTTTAATACAGATGCTACATCTATGCTTAATTGTATTATAAATGCACCGCTAATGTCAAGTATAGGTAAGTTTTTTTGCCACATGCAATGTGCTAAAACATCAAGCGATTCTTTTAAATTGGTAAAATTAGAAATTTTACCAATTGTAACTTCTGAGGCGTCAACATTATTTTTAGTGTTTAACCAATGAGACAAGACATGGGTGGTACAACATATGTTGCCCCTCCCCAAGGTGCAGCCCCACCCCATTTTGCAGGCCAAAGCCAGGTCTGCTTTCAATGTGACACGCTAGAGATTATAGTGTAACGTTGTATGGTTCATTTTGCATATAGTGATGGACAAATTGCTCATTGCTGGAAGCTTGTGGCATTGTGCCTGGTTTGGACCCCAGTGTTAGAATGTATTTGTAATGTCAGCATTACAAAAATATGGTAATTAGGTTGCAGGTATGTGCCTATCGTTTATTTTCAGACAATCTGCATTTTGCGACAAAACATGGAACTGCCAATAAAGGACCTTTAGGGCAAATCAACATCGCTTCTTACGTCCATTGTGGATCCAATTATAGGCGTTTATGAGTGTAAAGTGCAAGACTATGTTAAACTGTGGGGGTGTCACTGTCATTGTACAGCCCCATGTGTGTAACCCCAGCTGCTCACAGGCCTATCAGATCTTATCCGTTTTCTATTAAGAGGACAGAAAGCAATTTCTAGGATATTCACTGCCCTGAATGTGTGTGTTTTAACGAGCTGTGGCCGGGATGACAGGGAATTACTGAATGGGTCAGCAATTCTGCACAAAGACATTAAGTGTCCAAAATCAGCGGCAGCCAACGGCACACGAGAGAAACACAAACAAAAGTCTCTCAACATAAATACAGGATAACACTATTTCACATAATTTCCTATAATATAAATAAATAAATCATAAAGCCTGTGCATGCAAAACATATGTTAATTCTCTATATTGTAAGCACTTGTATTTATTCATTCTGTACACACTATCAGAACAGCTTTTCTTTATTAGCTCAGTTCCTCTGAAGTTAGATGGATGGATGTCTTGCTCTTTCATTACAGTATAAGCTGTCTATCTCACAATGTAGCAGTGTATCCCAGTCACCACTAGGGGGTGCCACACTAGCCACAGTGTCTTGCGTTGATGCAGATATCACTACCACTGAGCCTTTGTGTGCTGAAAGGACAACAGTGTGTGGGATAAAAAGATGTATATGCTCTGAAAGGACAAAAGAATAGGGCAAACCACTAAGTGTCTTACATAACACAGTGGGAATATTTAAACTGCATCTATTTAAATATTTTATTAACACTAAATACATTTACATTTATTCATTATTAGAGCTAAATGAATGTTATGCAAAGCAACATTAACAGGGCAAGTATACACTATAAATGTATAAGTATGTACATTCCTTAAGATTCAAACTATTATATAAGGCTTCTTGATTACATAAGACAACAATGTAACATACTTAAAAAAAAAAAAGCTGTTTTGTTTTGGTAGCTGAACCAGGCATGGCGTTAGTAACATCAAGGTTGTGGGTTCAATACATATTCAATACACGAAAAGTCATTAATGAAGTTCTACTATACAGACTCAGGTCTCTTTTTCTCAGAATGTTTTGATGCCATGTAATAAGTGCAGTTTTATTTAAATCAAACTCAGAGCTGGGTACACAACATTCAGACATAAGCAGTCTGTGTCTCTCTTGAATGGATGTACAGATGAAATAGCACTGGTCTTACAGAGAGGGTCTGCAGTTATGACTGCTCTGTCAAAGTGATGAAGGATTAGTCTTTGATTGTAAACCTTCAGAATGTTTTTTAAGGATTTATCATCCTTTCTTATTTCTCTTTTACCTCCCCGCCTCTCACAGCTGTAGTCATCTTCTCCATTACAGTGTGAAATTGAAACTCCCTCCTGTTTCTTTACCTGCTTTGCTCCCCTGTGTCAATAAGGGCTGTTTAGCCTTTGACCCTGCCATAGGCTAGAGTGATGATAGAAGTGGACTGAGAAGACCGGAGACCTCAACCATGGCCCTCAAATGTATACACACAAATAACCACCTAAACAAGTGTGAGCGCTGATTCAGATGCAGTAGAATGTATCTGATAATCAGCCCTGTGGTGCAGACACACACAAACTCAGAGCCACACACATACAAAACCCAGAGCCACACACACACACAAAACCCAGAGCCACACACACACACACACATTCTACAGCTTTTTAATTTCTGCAATCCACATCCTTATCAATCACAAGTGATAGCAGGTGCCACCCCCTGCAACATGGGAGAGATTACTGTAGCTTGTTTCCAAACTGCCTCACATTTCACAAGACCTCTATAGATTGAAACACGCACATACACATTTCCTCACTGAGCGTGCATTCAGAATACTTTATTAAGATAATGGTGAAAATATGTCAGTGAAAATAATTGAATTTAGATGCACTATCCAAACCAGTTGTCCAGATAGATAGAGCCTCCTAGCTCCGCCCTTACACCCCCATAGCCTATCGATTATGTGCTCATTGTCTATTCCGCAAGGAATAAGAAAATACATTACAGGAATCAATAGTTCCCACAAATTTTATCTTGTGCACGCAGGCCGAGATTAAAATTATGATGAAGTGCCAGAAAGTGAAGCCAGGAGAGAGATTTTCAACCTATTAAATTCTGAGCAATTTCAGTAAATCTAAAACTATGAACAGCCTCGGGGGGGAAAAGTGATAGATTTTAATACAGGATGTGTGATGCGGATTGTCTTTTCTGCTGTCTGTATTTTATTAACATCTTGTTTGTAAAAAAAAGTACAATAGAAAGACAAGTAACAGAGACAAATAGCAGAAAAAACACCCTCAGTCTGACAATAACATACATTTAAGGACAAGTTTGCAAATATAACCTTTCCATAAGGAGAAAACTTAAAGAAAGGCCAAGAAATATAAAAATACCTCAAGTTTGTCAGAGACTAAGCAAGCAAAGCAAAAAGTTTAATTACAAAGGGACAGAAGGAAAAATGAATGTATGTGGTGTAAGAGTGGAGCAGGTGACGGATCTACAGCAGGAGAAAGAGAGGGAAGTCACAGTTTGGCTTTCCCCAAAAGATGCCACCTGGCAGGGGCCTGGCCTCGGATGTTTTGCCTGCAGCCAATGAAAGAGTCCCACTAGAGGGGCGTAAAGCACATGCCTCTTCGATTAAAGCCAGCATGAGGGAGGAGATGAATGAGGAAGAGAGATCACAGAAACTAAGGAGAGATTTGCGAGTTGTCAGAAGGCTAGATGAGAAGTTGAGAATGTTTATTAGTTTTATGTACAGGGATATATGTGCTATATATGTGTGTATACACACACATATAAATACATATACATATTTACAGTATAATGCATACAGTGTTTTGGTCTTCATCCTTTGCATTGCCCACTTACTGTAGACCACTTAATGAGCTATTAAAGATCTCTTCACTACCTGGAGTGTGCGTGTGTGTTTGTGTGCCACAAATGTATTCATTTATAAGGGCCTTTCCGTGACCCACTGAGGCATGCATAATTAATATGAAAAGGGAGATAAAAGAAGGCTGAAGTTATTTTTTTCTTCTTGATGTAAATGTGTTCTGCATCAGCATGTATGTATATTAAACTTGGCCCATCCAATCCTGTGTATGTGTGCGTGTGTTCGTGTGCGAGATAAGTCGGTAGTCTTTCTTGCAGTCATTGGCAGTCAGAAGTAAGAGCCAGCCAATGTAGGCCAAATCTCCCCTGCTGGCCACTAAATATTTATCACATATTACACATCCAAGCCCTGCAGCTCCATATTTCACATGAAATGCAGACAAATACAGCTGTAGACTGAATTTGAGAGAGAGTGAGTGTGAGGCAGGAAATGTAATTTAAAGAGTGGCTACATAAGTGCAAGATTGGAAAATGAGAAGAAATGGGAGATGTATGTGTGTGTGTGTGTGTGTGTGTGTGTGTGTGTGTGTGTGTGTGGTTATATGTCTATATGTAACCACAGAGATACTAAACTCATCATTTTCCTCTGCCCATTCCCAAGGGTGATCAGCTATGCAATGACCAAATTTAATGCATAACATACTGTCTTCAATCTACATGTTTTGCACAGTACAGCAGAAAGAAAGATGAAGGCTCTAATCCAACTGAATGTCAATGAAATGAGAATACAGAAAGGAAACCTTGAAAACTGAGGGTCACGTCACGTGTGCCTTTAAACCTCATCCTTTACTAAAGGAAAATAGGTATGAGGAGACATTAAAATTCATTTCATTTTTCCTTCTGTGTTCAGTTTTCAAATCTAGCCAGTTTATAAAAGTTTTGTGGCCTTGCAGTTGAGGAAACATGAATACATTCTCTCATGCATTTTAAAACAGCCTCTAATGTTTAAACCTTTTCATTTTATCACAATATATACAACAGCTACATAATAAAGAATATTAACAATATAATCCTAATGATTTTGCAGGGAAAATCAAATAAAGCAACATAAACATCACAAATAAATGATTTTAATTCTTTTTTCCACGTATGCCCATTCAGTTCAACAAAAGCTGTACCATTGACTCGTATGTAGAGTTAATGAGAAGAATGGTAAGACAGTTTGTTTTAATAGTGTCTCATTTAAACTAGCTGCAAAATGGCACTGAATCAGTTCAAACCATAAATTTCAAATTAAGCAAACAGAGTTTAAAGCCATTTTAGCTAATGGACCACAATCCATACTGAGACCCCATTCCAAAGCACACGTGGTCTTAATTACCAAGATGAATACAAGTATTTATTTAATTAATTCAAATCAATAGTAAAGATTAATATGCACACAGACACATGCTAATCTGTATTCTTCAGGAGGGTTAGCAGATTAGCGTTCATACTTCCTTGGAGATTCAACATATTTTATTTACAATTTGAAGCCCTCCGTCCTCCAAACAAAAGCTCCATTGAGTACAAGTACACAGCTTAGTAAGAGGTTAAGCAGGGAAAATGCTGTACAGATGTGTTCATACTTCTCTAATAGAACGGTGTGTGATGGTGTTAATGGTGGTGGGTGGGAATATGGAGGTGGGACTGTGTCAAGGATTGCTTACATTGTGGCAACCGAATATCTCACATGCTCACTGGGAGTCTAGTGCGCTAACCAGACCAAGAGCAGGCCACATGTTGTTTTCAAAGACAGCTAAATGGAGCGCAACAGATGGGAAGAGAACAGAGTCTCAAGATGTGTTAAAAGTGAAAGTACTCTTAACTGACCAAGGCACTCAGCAGCCAAAGATGTCGAACTGCTTACATGTTTACAAATAAAGTACATTTTATGTCCTCATCCATAGCTCAGTAAGTCTGTCCAGTACAGCTCTAATAAAGCCCCGCCCTATTGCCCCTCCCCATGCATACAACAGACCGAGACAGATGACCTATAACCCCCATCACTGCCACTAACCCCATCATCATACACCGTACACATCACCGTGCAGTGAGAGACATTGGAGTATGGGGGGGTGTGAATCTTCCATATCTAAGTGTCTTTTCTGACCCCCTACCTCATCTCCAGCTGTACTTCACAGATTGCATCTGCTTAGGGGGCTTTCAGCACACGCCAGCAAACAGCAACATCCCCCCATGATTTACAACTCCTTATCATACACACCTGCGCTAGGTAACCCATTAAATGCACTTTCTCTGCAGTGTGGAAGTATCTCCCACACCATCCAACAAGCCAAACCGATAAAACAGCACAGCTGGCCTGACGTGCAGACCGGCGTATTAGAATAATTGAGTGAAATGATTGAAAAAATAGATGTGAGGAAGAGTTTATGTCCACATGTGTGGATGAAACTTCACAGACCGGGGTCTACTGGGAAAGCTGTATGTGTGTGTTTGTCCTGATTAGTGCACAGCAGATGTGCAATGGTACAGAGCACAAAGCAAGCTGTGAGGGAAGGCCTCAGCATGCCTGTCATTATATTCTAGTACATCTCTCTCTCTCATCGTCTCTCTCTCTCTTTCTATAGAGGTTTTTGCTGTGAGGTTATGATCAACACACTGTGGCTTTTATAACCTCAGTTTGGATTTGTATATTCCAAATGACAGCATGCTCAAGTTGGCACTTGTGCAAAACCTGACAATCTGTGTTTTACCAGCATGAAATGAAAATATTCTTAATAGTATAAGTACTATAATTGTGTGAGTCAATGGAGGAAGGAACTCTTACCTTTCATTAAAGGTATTAAAGACCTAATATACTAATACAATGTGATATATTTATTTTGAAACCTAAAAATAATTTTCTATACTGTTTTTTGCAAAAATTTATAATTAACACACATACATTAATACACATTTATAATAATTTTACACATACAGGAACTTAAAACCCCACATTAAACCTCACTGTACATAAATATATATTAAATGCAACTAATAAAACTGAATAAAAAAGATACAACGCCACAGACTTTTGAGATTAAAAACTAGAGGTGACTCATTGAAATGAACCCTCAATATGACCCCTAAACTATCACACTACCCACAGAATCACATTCTTGGACTGAGTGTTTGATTTTTAACCGACTTTTAATCTCTCTTCACCACTGGATGAAACACATTATTGCAAAGGTGACATGAAATTGGAACTATAGACGTTAAGGAGGATTTGAGTCAGTATAATCCACCAGCTGTTTGTTGCGGTGAAAACAGAACTCGCTTAGTGTGTCTTACCACTTCAGTGAGTTTCTGGAAGGGCTCAAGATAAGAAATGAATAAACTCTCCATGCAAGAAAAGATAACATCATCCACCACAGCTAGATTCTGCTGTAATGTGGCTCTTTTTGTGCCTTAAGGGCACAGAATAGGCTATAATAAAAATTGGGTGGCAAAACAACAACAGCAACAACAAAAAAACATTGAAAATCAATTGTAATTAAATAAATAGGTTGACAGAGCAGTTCTTTGGAATAAGGTTAAAGCAGGACCCTGGCCTCCCCGCAGTGCCATACATACACGCAATGTTGTAATTGATCATACTTAAAGGGCACAGCAGGCAATTCTTTGTTCAGGCCACGCCGCACAAATGACGTGTGTTTTTCATTCTGCTTGCGTATGGGGGGGTATGTGGAGTTGATGAGATGGTGGAGGTAATGATAGCAGAAAATAAAACTAATACTGCGTACCTCCTGTCCTTTAAGGGCTGTTAAACTTATCTCACTGCAGAAATCTCAGGCCATCATCATTTAATGAACAGTAATGGCTCACTGTCATCAATGAGTAAAACATTAGTGTCAAGATGCGGTCACACTGGGCTTTGAGCATGTTAAATGACTTCGATGAATGTTGACAGGAGGATATGATGTCACACTCTAGGCTTGTGGATGACATGTATATTATCTGGTCAAGTTACTTTTTGCACTGTGAATTTGCAGGTTGGAGTTTAAAGTTTAAAGCTGAACTTTGGTAAGCAGCAAAAACAAAGGTTATTCAGAAGAACTGCATTTGTTGAATTGTGTGAAGTTCTTTGGTGTAAAAATAGCAAAACCTACAAGTCCTAATTGCTGCTTTTCCACTTTGTTGATCTCTTAGCTAGAGAATTGTCATAAATAATATTTGTTTTAAATAAAGATTTCTGCGACAAAATGTACTTTAAACTACATGACCATTCAGAAAATTACTTGTATGTACTGGACAACATTTTAACCTCAGAACCTTCTATCTTATAATAGCCTTATATGATTCTATCTAAACATTTTTTATCACATGGTGGTTACAAGATAGCAAAGAATGCTAAATTATTCTGCATTATTATACTACAAAGCTGTTCGTCTACAGCAATTATATGTTCATGCTGTTGATATGATGTCACCTTTGGAGAGACAGCAATTACTTAATAAGCCTTATCTTAGTGTGTAAGGTTTTAAAATAGGGCTGTGGACACAGGCGCAAGCAGCTTGCAAAGCCTTTGTCTACCATTAGTCAATCAAACAATTATACTTGTTAAAAAAGAAAGGTCAGAAATTACGCTAGAATGCATATATAGACAAAGCAAACAGATATGCTTTTCAAATGCTAATAGTAAGTGCTTGTTAAAAACATACTGTGGTATTATTGTGGATTGTAAGCATGCTGTTTGTTTTGTATATATTGTACTTCACGGTAAAAGTCGAAGCATTAATCCATTATATACTTCTCTTTTGTTTGGGAAAAAATCAATGAAATCATTGCCATAGATCCTGCCATTGTAATCCACTTCAGTCAAAATACAGTATATTAATATGATGGTACAGGCTAATCAGTAGTTAAGAAGTTACATAGAGTACACACAATAGTCTACAGAACTGCATGGAATGGCAAATCCCAATTGGTAAGCAATAATCACATTTAAAAGCATCTCACACTGTTGGAAATGGTCTGGAATATCATGCTAAATTAGACATCACATTTGAGATGTTATATGTGCGAGACAGAGTCTCTGCGGGGCAGGTAATAGTAACAGCAACCTTTGTTTTGAAGCTCACATAGCACACAAAAGCGCTAGAGACGTACGTGGCGACCATGCGTGTTGGTGCATTAGTATGTTTTCTCATGAGCGGGTTAGCGGTGAGGGATGCAGTGTCTTGCTTTTCACATCTCTCTGCGCCACTTGACTGCATGCTATTGTACTTCCCTCACTGCAGTTCTGCTTCCTTTGTCACGAAGTGAGCCGTTGCACCTCTTGCTCCTCACTTACTTTTCTAATCACCTTCCTGAAGGACGCATGCTTCAGCTGAGCACAGCTCCAGCTCCACCACTGAACCATGCCTGCAATAGAGCAGACCTGCTTCTGAGCCCTTACTGATATCCTCAAACTGAGGGATTATGGAAACCTTATAAGGATGTCTTTGGAAACAATGGAATTGAAATGAGCAGGAAATTGTGTGTGAAAGTATGCATGTGAAAGTATGTGTACTATGTTCTAAATATAATTGACCACAAACCCTCCCTTTGAAAACATTTTTCAATTATTTTCAAGTTTCAATTATTCATAAAACAAAATAACAAAATAAACAGCTAAATAAATAGCTTCTTGACAAAAATGTCTATTATTGTCATCCCCATTTAACTGGGTGATTGTGTGTGTTTCTGAGTGCACATACTATATCCTGTGTGCGAGTATTTTACATGTGTTGAAATGAAATTGTCCATTCCTATTGATTCTAGAACTGGCACAAGGGGGCTGACATGGTTATTAAGCAATGAACATAATCACAAAATGGCATAATATCGGCCAACATATCAATCTATCATTACTTTCTTTAACAATGTGTACATATGTGTGCATGTGTGTGCGTGTGTGTGTTGAAGCCTGATGAATGAGGATAGGACTGGCACAATGGAGATTGTTTTGTCACCCGGCGTCCCTCACGTCCCTTTGATTAATACAGAGCTGCAGAAAGAGGGATGGCGGCGTTATAGAGAAGAGAGTGATATAATACATTCACACCAGCCCTCCTGTGCAGATAAACACAACAGCTTCTCATGCACAGCCTAAAACGTCTCCTGAGTAAACAGAACACACACTGAGACGCAACAATATGCTGGCATTTCCATCGCACTCCAGCTATGCCCATCCACACGCAAAGAAGCACGCAGGTGCACCGCACACACACACAAACATACACACACACACACAAGATGTGCAGTCACACATTACCGAGAAGAACTCCCTGAAAAGACAGATTTATCAGCCGAGTGGCAGCGAAAGGAGGGATGCAATTAAAAAGAAAACAATCTTCCCCAACCCCACCTGTTTCCCATCAGACAGACTACATTGCTCACACCTTCTATCCTGGGACACTAGCAGAGGGGCACAATTAGTGAAACACCACCGCAGTTCATCAGTAGTGACTTTTAACTGTGTAGATCATCTCCCTTATAATTAAGATAAGAGCCATAGGATATTGTGATCCATGTTATTAATCTCAGTGTCTCCTTCGGAAAACTAATTTCTCTAAGACTCTCTCAGAGTCTTACATTGATGTGTATTGATGATATTGCCGCAGCACCTACAGTGTTGTACAGTAACAGACCATATAGAATAAAATAGGGTGAAGTATAAGGTAATGTAACAAAAATACAGAAATGACACAAATATGTAATATTAGGCATATATATTGTTTAAAAAATAGTTGTTGCATGTGCAGCACACATGCAGAATATCAGAAGGCTTATTATGAGTGATTATGGCTGATAGTGTCACATATTATCAAAGTAATAAGCAATCAAATATGCAATTGCTTTTCCTTCCCTTAAAAAAAAAGCACCATCAGATTAAAACGATGTACAAGATAAAAAACTGTCACATACAGCCAGTTCAATTAACAGCCTCGTTTGATTACATTCTCTCGCCTCTTTCTCTGAAGCGACTACACCAGATGACCTCATGATAAAAGCTAAATGAATTTAAATGAATCCTTCTCTGGAGGAATAGCTGTAATGCCCGTATTAACATTCATATTTAAAAAGAATGAGAGCGCAGATCTTGTTTTCCCATCTTTCAATCATCAAAACGTCCTCCTATTGTTACCTTCCCACCGCAGCGCAAACCGGCGACAAAGATGTGTGATTCCAATGTGTGAGCGGAAACAAAGAAATCACATTTCCAGCTCAAACCATGTGTCTCAATGCAGTCGAAATAAACACCTTATCGCAGCAAAGATGTAAAACCAACATATTAGTCTGGAAATGGATTTATAAAATTCATAGTTCACATAGTCCGATAGGCAGCCGCTTGGGAGCACGGACAAATATCCGTGGAATATGTGGGAGATAGAGATAACATTCCCTCCTGAATTGATAAAACCTAGCTAATCCTTTTTCTTACATTGGATTCACTCCATACCAACATCTAAAGCAAGAACACTGGAACATATGCTTATCTTTACTGGGACAAAAGTGGAATACACACTCAAAAATCTCTATTTACATTTTCTGAAATAGAAAATGTTCCTGACATGTTTTTCCATAGGCCCACAATATTCTATATGGTATGGATAATATAGTGATTAAATTACACTGAATGTTGAGCTTAATTTGATAGCAGTTACACCGTCAGGGTAACTTAATCATAGTACAATGTGTTGTGCCACTTTCAAAGACAGAAGGTTTACTAATTGGTCACAGTTGTGTGCTGAAACTGTAAAGACCAGTGTAATTAATGACAGTTTCTTAGTGTAAACCTACATTAAAAAAGACTCCCAACCCCCCACCCCCCACCCATCCTTTGCACAGAATTCAAAAACTGTTATGAATTTCATTTTGTCAGTTTGATTGGAGCCTTTTTTCAGGTGCCGTTTACCACTCAAGGACATAAATCATTTGTTGGACAGCAAACAAAGGGACTCTCTCTCCCTCTGTCTCTTTCTCTTTCCACACTCCTTTCAACCATGGAACTAATGAAACATAAAACACATTCATCATCACTAATGTCGCTTTCCTTAAGACGCAATTTGTGCTGACTTGAGAAGAAAAAAGAAAAGAAAATTTTATATATCACAGTAAGATATACAACAAAGATCCATTTGTGTGCGTATGAGACAGTATTGGTAATACGTGTTGGTAATATCTTTCATCTAACCATTAAACAGTTTTAGTGCTGTTTGGTGCTGGTGGGCCACTAGTTGTTTATCTCAACAATGTCTGACATCCACTGAAGAATTCACAGTTGGACATGCAGGTGCACACTTGACATGAAGATACGTTTGTTTTTGTTGCAGAAGAACTGATCATTGCTGCCCAACATGTAAAACAGAAACAGGATTCATGGTTTCTTGAATTTGTGTGGGTGTGCAAATTGTGGGCTAGTTTCTCTTTTTCCTTTTCTTGCTCTTTCTATGCCTCTCTCAGGACAGATATAACTAGGCTGTCAGGAGAAGGACTGCACTATCCATTAACCTCTGCCCTCATGCCCCCCGCCACTGATGGAAGACATAACCTGCATTATAGGGGTCACTTCCAGCTGCCGACTCTGACTCTCCCTCTTACGCTCTTGTCCACTCTGGCTCTTCATGGTCTTTCACTATGTAGGTAACATTATCGTTTTTGAACTAGTCCTTCCAGTACAGGAGTGCTTTAAGACAGAATAACAGTAAACTGACCTAGAAAGTTTTTAACTTGCTGTGGTACAGAATTGCAAAAATACTATCGTTTCTTGACAGAAGACTCAATCTGCAAATATTGTAAATGTAAGAAAAGAAAAACAATCAAAATGCAATACACATAATGGTTTGACATAATGAAATAATTTTCATATTTCAAAAAGTCATGTATAGTTAGTTTAATGCAGATAGCAGGGAGGATAAATTAGAAATATCGCATAGCAATATTGTGAAACAATTGTTATTTTGTTATAAAACATGTATGGTTATATAATATTATTTTAGTTTTTAAATGTTTTAAATACAGCGTATTGCTTTTTTCTGTGATATTGCACAACCCTAATCAATATTGTTACGTCAGCCTGCTAAAAAAACAGTGATTTACATTTTAGCTATCTCTACAGATTAAGCTTGGAGTAAATTATACTATATTATGATTATGACAATTATTTTACCATTGCAATAATTAGACACATCATCACTAATATATTTTTGACCAAAAGCAACAAGGGACTAGATGAAAAACTTTAGAGTCCTAGTAAACCTCAAACCTCATTAACTATTTATTTTGTTTCATCTCACTTTGAAGGCACAAGTTTGAGTCGTCACATTAAGAATTCAGCCTGTGAAAATCTAACGTAGGTGAGCGGCGGGACCATGCTATTCTCAGACTGGATAAAAGTACTGTGAGGTAAAAAGGGGTCAACCCTGGACATAAAAAAAGTGCTGGACCTGATGTCTTCACACAACATAAATTGTCACTGCTGACAAGAGACATATAGAAGGATAGGTATTTGAACTAAGGGTTGCACTGAGAGTGAAAAAACGTAGATTGAACCATTGGCCTCAGCAGGTGTGTCCTGCTATGGCTCTTATTTGATTATGCTGCAAATAAGTTGGTAGATGGAGAAATGGAGTGAGCATATGAATAAATCTAAATAAATAAATGAGATGAAAAAGCGCAATACAGTGTGTCAAGAATAACTAAATTCACACTAGACTTACCTCGGGGTATGTGGCTGTTATTGTAAAAAAATTCTTATATGAGCATCTAATATCTTATGCTAAAGGTAAATTATGTAATTTATGTTATACAATATGTTCCACTATCCCAGCTTAACATGCAAGGACACCAAGTAAACTAAACACAAACTTACTTCCTGAACAGTGTCAACGACACCATGGCTTCATTTGTTTTATTTTTGGTGTAACACGTCAACCTCTGGAAAGGCAGTTTTGCTAAACCTATTTGAAAATCATTACTTTTGCAGTTACTTCCATTTTGGTGCCATTAGTGGTACAGAAATCAATTTCAAGTTTTAAAACAACATGCTTGGCAATAATAGAGCCTAAATATCTAACAGAATGTAAACTTAAGTTCTCAGCTTCTCATCTCAGCGTTTCAGCACTTCAGCATTAAAAACAATGTGTTCCGAGCCTCACAAGGACCGACAAGAGGCTGACATTGCAGCTGTTGTTTCAGACATGTTCAACCAGGCCCAATCTGTAAAGACTGCGAGCATAACGTGTATCCTTCCAGTACACTGTGTCCGACAGACGAAAGAAAAACTATGTGTCTGTATGACTAAGTCAGCATCTGTGATAAAGACACACAGAGAGAACAAGAATAAAGGTTGTGGGTTACGTGTGTAGGGGAGGCAGACTGTTTATGTAAGCTTGAATGTGTGTGTGTGTGTGTGTGTCAGTTCCACTCAGCTGGGGTTGTGATTCAGGCCTGCAGGGAGAGGCAAGCTGTCAGACTCACAGGCCACTGCATCAATGCTTACATAAAACACTTACAGCAGGGTGAATAAACATGGAGGAAGAACCGTGAGTTTATCAGATATCATAAAACTTCCCTGAACCCATATTTCTCTTTTATCTCATATATCAAAGGCCAAAGTGGGAAGAAAGAAGCAGAGTAAAGATTCGTGGGATTGAGGAGAAATAATTGAGACAGAAGAAAATGGATGGAGAATTTGCAATATTTATTTAATATAATTATTACAATATTTCAATATTCAAGTGCAAAAAGTTAAAAGAGTAAAGGTAAAAGAGTGAAAGAGAAAAAATAATGTATAATATAACATAACAGTATATATATATATATTTATATATTGATATATTGATAATGCAGTAGATCTTCCTGATATTCAAGATTTACTCCAGGGAACAAAAAAATCTCTGGAACTTCAGCAAAACATTGTTAACGCCTTCAGAATTATCCTGCCATGGACAGGTTGACAGGTAAAATTCAAAGACAAGGAAATGAAAGGGACAGATGCTAGCAAAAAGTAAGACCTACAAAGACCACTGCAACACAAAGAGTTCCAAAAAGAACTTTTGAAAGTTCTGAAAAAGCCAGGTAAAAGAAAATGTAAATGTACAGAGGAAAAGCGAATGAATGGAGAAAAAGGAAATAGAGGCTTGAGGAAGAAGGGGACAGCTGAAGATTAGGGATGCAGGTGTCCTTGCCTGAGGGCGTAACCGAGCACTCCACTGTGAGGGCACATCAGGGGGAGAGCCGAACAGGTGCACGGTTCTCTGTATTAGTGGTATAGACTGGCACAGACCAAAGACACAACATACTGCCCCAGTGAGGCATAACCAACAGGGAATACAGAAACAGTGTGCAGGAAAAGAACAAAGCAAAGCCACAGAGGACTGAGGCAGAGAGATACCATAGAGAAGCGACAGAAGAACAGGGATAAACTTTCCTTTCTCCTTTCCCCGGTGTCAGCATACGCTCATGGATCATGCTCTGCTCCTGTAGACCTTTAGTCCCACCCACCCAAAGACAGGGCAGAGGTATGGGGTGGCTGTGTTTGTGAATGTAATTAACCTTATCGGCACTGTGCAGCACTGAAAAGCACTGCATGCAAGTCTAAATCATCCTCCGCATTGTTCTCCAAATGTTACCTGAGAGCTCAGCGCACACACGACACCTCAGTAAAAGTGTGTGTTTGAACTCAAACGTGTGTGCACACTAGTGAAGTGTTTGTGTTATTCAAAGCACTCCCCGCACACAAATTGGACCGAAATGGGAGGCCGCAACCTTTTCCCAGGGGAAACATCTGCCGTGTGAATATTTTGCATGCAATGATCTGTTTGTTTACAGTCGTGCTTTTGAATGTCATTTCATTAGTGCGTGTCGAGCGTGTGCTTGCGTGTGATTATGTGCGTGCCATCTCGTCATTCCTCCAGTGGATCGGGAACCCTGGTCTGTGATGAGGTAACGGAAAACTGTTCTCTTCGGCTCATTGAGAATCTTTGCTTGGATTATTTCCCAGTGTGCTTTAGTATTTTTCCTTAAACAAACAACCCTCATCGCTTGCAACTCATTCAATGAGCTCCCCTTGGTCCTGACTGACAATGAAAACACATTCATACCCGACACCTTTCACATACATCTGCATTACACTGGACAGTAAAACACAAAAACCAAGCAAACAGAACAAGATCCATTCATTAATGTTAAAATTAATTAGACTCTAAGATAAGATTTTTATGAAGGCCCATTCTCACTGTATACACCACAGAAGACCTTTGTGGACCTCCCCTGGACAGCAGCCCTATTTAGAGACTTTAGATGGAATCCTGCATGTTTACTTAATATTAAAGAAAAACACCAATAGGATGATGCCATAACACTGTAAATGTAAATGTGCAGGTTTTTGTTAAGGGTCCAAGTTTTGTTCGGTATATCTTTGGTTTTTAAAGATCAGTTGGAAAGACTGTAGAGAAATATGTTTTGGTGACTATAACGGTGCAATCTTAAATATTTAATACATTAATTTCTTAAAATATTTAGGTTTTTTTTTTACATACACAAACATGACATTGTTGGTGCAACACAGCACAGAAGGGACACACAGTGAATTTCTCAGTATCAATGTCTAAGGGGACAGCGTCTCAATCCACGCTAAAGCCCTAATAGGCAAAATATGCATCCGAGGGATCATCCTATTTACATACATATTAAATACATATACATACAGTACTACCATTGCATGCATTGCTTTTTAACAAACAAGCTATTTCAACATATCCACGTCAGCACCTAACAGGGGTTGACATCTGTCTCAGGTTAGCACGCTTATTATAAAGATATTTAGTTGCGTGCAAGAATGCAATGCACCTGTGCAAACCCTTTAATAATGCTGCTTTTTAAGTCATGGATTTTCGATTTCAAAAAATGCAAATGTCTGTCTACTTGTACCTAGTGTGGCAAATATTTAATGACACCAGACACCCCATACTAACAACGGACCAACCAACGCCAGTCAACGCACACTCAGAAATGGCATAGATGATGGATATTGGAAGCATGCAAAGCATACATATATTCTGTTTAACATAATCCATTTTAAGCCATGGGAAATAGATTTCTGCAACTCTCAATAGGACAAGTATTACATAGTGCAATGTCAATCTGAAAAAGTCAATTATGATTTCATGGAAAATGAAAATGACCTATGGCACAAAAGCTGCAGGTTATCTGATCAATTACAGCTACATCAGTTACACAATGCCTTTCAAATAGCCGTAACCACAACCACTTGCTCTGATTTCAATGAGACCAGCAATCTCCTTTTACTGAAATTGAAATAATCGATTTCAATAGTTTTCAAATGGTTACTGTTTTGTTAAAAACATTTCCAAAATGCAAAAACATGACATACAATAAATGGAATAAATGAATAGAGTATAAATAACTATATTTCCTAAATAGTAACACCAGATCATTCAGTCATTATTCTGGCTTTGAATGTAAACAGAAACAAAGAAAATGTGTACAAAATTTCACCCTGTGATTTGTAGATGGCTGCTAGGGCATCATACTGTAAGGTGGTTCCTAGATAAGTACTAGATTATAAGTACTAGATAGAGTTACTTACTGAACTAAATCTAAACAGCCCAACCCCAAGTTTCTGTGGTCCTGGACATGGTACCGCCCCTTTTTCCATAAATGGACATAAAACAACAACACACAACTTTGGAAAAGGATACAAAACAATGTGTCTGCATGTCCCAGCAGGCAATGTTGGTTTATTATCAAGAACATAAAGGCACCCAGACACTGAGCAGACGAACTTGGTACATAAACATTAAATACTTTGCATGTGTCAAGCCAAAATTGGCCTGATTAAATGCCAAATTTAATCTGTGATAGACTCACAAAAGAATTAGATGAATGTGCAGTTTCCAATGTGTCAAGAGCTTAAATCCTTTAAAACACTGTTTCTGAAATATGTAAATGATGACACTTGAAAACATGATACTTGATTTTTCAATACAAAGAGATTTTAAACTCAAAGTCTCTTAAGACCCTTTCCAATACGGTTCCTCCATTTGTTTTTTGTACATCCAGAAACACCCCACACAGAGTTTATAGTATAAACAATTCAACACAATTTAAAAACAATTATATATAACATCTTTTCTAGTCTGCTCTCCAGAGGACAAAAGGTGCCTTCAGAACTAGTTTGGGGTGCTATAAGAGAACACTGCAGCTACCAGAGGGGCAGCAAAGCATTACTCTCAGAAGGTCAGACTACAATACGATGTGTGAATTGTGGTCTTATGGGGTTGGGGTCTGGAGAGAGTTATAGCGTGGTAAGAGCTGCCCTCCATTTGCCCGGCACTGCCTGGCTGTCAATCAAATGCTCCAGGCTTAAAGCTCATAATTCATGTGAGAGGCTCTGCCGGATGATATCTTGACATCTGAATCTCTATAAGAGTACTTACACAAACCCACAGCATATACAAACATTTACATAATAAGTTTATGAAGCACAGACTTTGTTTTTCTATGAGAATTTCATTAAATATGAATTTAAGTTAAGCTAATCTTGCAAGACACACACTGTAGGTCTAGTCTGAAACAAATCACCAAGCTTTAAATATATGCACACAACATACATTAATGTATAACCTAATCAAAGCGGCACAACAGACATAAAGTGAATTACAAAAAAATGTTAATTAAAACAGCCAAGGGCTAATACTATATCATTATGCAAGCATCTTAAAAATATTAATTAATAATTTAAAAATGCGGAGACAAATGTCCTTCCAAACTCTAAACTATAGATTTAAATTACACCTCTAGCTGCTTTTAGAAGGTGAAAAACAAGCCAATTAAAACAGCCCCTGAAAGCTGGACAGCAGCAATTCAACAACTGTCCCTCAGCGGCTCGTTCCCTATTCACAGCCCGTCCCTTTTCTCTCCTCATCACTTCATTTCCTCAACTCTCCATTTGTCATTTGACTCATTTATCTCCACCTTCCTTTAATTATGGTTTTGTGAGTGCATGTTTTATCTTGAAGACACCTTCAAGGGCAATTTAAAAGACTTCAGGCTTGAAAGTCACAAACTCAGTGAGTAGATGTGTAGGTACAAACAGCCCTATCTGTACACGTCCCAAAATTCCATTAAGTGCAAAGATCCAAATACAAGTACACAAACATACACAAGAGATAACAGATTAGGACGCTCAGCAGAAGAACATACTAGCAACTGTTATTAGCAACACCTATTTAAAACACTGCATCATTACACCATGTACCACTAGCGGCTACAAACAAAATAATACAAACAAAAATTAATGATTGTTCCCAAACACATGAATAGACTGTTAATCAGTTACACACACAAAAACTTCTGTTATCCAACATAGCACAATGTGTCCTTCTAAAATATATAAGCCTATATTCATTCATTTATTCAAAGCAACTCAATGTATTTTTATAAGTACTTGTGTTCCCTGGGATCGAACCCACAACCTTTGCGCTGCTAATGCAATGCTCTACCAGTTGTGTGTATATATATATATATATATATATATAATATATTAGATATATATTTCTTTTACATATATTAACTAGCTCAATTATATTATTACCTATTCCTTTCCTTTTGCTGTTCAGCAAATAAGATGTGATATAAGACACTATAGCACAGGTTAACTTTTAGACTAGTTTAAGTCTCAGGCATCTGCTAAAGGGCTTTTTTGTGCTTATGTGGCCACTGGAAAATCTCAGAAACAGAGAACACACCTAGGGGAACAGACTGTATTAATGGCTGAGAAACTTATCATCTCAAGACAAAGAGCCAGCTAAGCTCCCCGTCTCACGCTACGCGCGTGCAAAATAAATTAAAGCCAGACCACTAATAGCCCGCCCGCTTAGAGCTGATGACATTACTCCTTCAGTGATCAGAGAGAAGTAACGCATACCCTACGAGTGCTTTCTCTTTCTGTTAGCCTGCTCCAGTCGGCACCATAAAGAAACAAAGAACAGGAGGCTTGCTGCAGATCTAAACAGGAATGTACACCACAGCGATGCGACACAGCAAGCTGCGTATCTCCAGCCGAGCGTCACGCAAACTAAACATATTCTCAAAGGGTCCTGATCGGTTACACTTCTTTATCATGCTGCTCTGTAAATGATGCATAACTAATTCTGAAATGGCACCAGAACCTTCATCACTCCGCACAGGACAAATGTGAAGGCAGAAAAGAGATTTTCCACTCCATCTCTCGCAATATAATATGCATTCTGCTGGCAATATCTTTGACCCTTACTTTTATAAAGTAAGGACATTTGGGTCCTTATATAACAATATATAAATGCAATATATAACTTAAGCAAAACAATAAAAAATGCATTTTTTATGTTTATAAAAATAATAAATGAAAACATTACGTAATTGTACATACTAAATAGTCTCAAATAACTTGAAATAAAGCTAATAGATTGATTACTTATAAACAGTAATGCTGGTTTCACTGCATAGTTACTTAAATACAATGAACAATGTCTTTCATTTTGAAACATTAAGTTGGGTGGGGCTTATTAAAAATATATTGTTGATATATTTCATTGCTAATTTAAAATTAATGCAATCTTCATGAATGATTTTGATTATCAACAAAGAAAATGGCTTTCTCAGCGAGTTACAAAGATGGCTGTCGATTGTACTGACTGTCGATTGTATTGTAAAAGTGCAGTTGACTGGGTCTGAGTAAAACTTTCTAAAAGTTAAGATTCATTGCGACTAATTAACTGGTATCAGTAACTCTGTGTGTACATCTGTTGAGCACATGCAGAATCAACAATATTCAAATCCCTCTTTAATGAAAGATATTGATGTGCAAATTCTCTGGAGTCATCAATGCTAATAATTGATCCTATTAGCAGGATAGAGGCAGAATTCAGTGACACAAAGTAAAGATCTATTCAACACACTGTGAGAGTACAGTAATCCAAACTGATTGAATTGACATTCAGTTCAGTCAATTCTATATCTGGCTCTCTTCCCTTTTACGAAACAAACAATGGCACTACAATGGTTCTACAACTCAACCGATAATGTCAAGAATGAGAAAAGCAAGAAAGTTGCTTTTATTGCCTATTTAGTTAGCTTTAGTTTGGTTGCAATTAATCAAACACCATTCTATTCTTACTTAATACAGAAAGGACATCAAATATAATTGGGTGGAAATCACAACTGAACTCTCTATTGTTCTGCTTTATACTTTAATACTGTGTGTCCTAAACCTGCTGAGAACTGCAATGGTGTCTCATGGGAGAGTGCCAGTCAAGGTCTGTAATAAGGTCCATTATCTTCCGCTAAGTTTCTAAGTTCTATTGTCTTTTTGGCTAAAATAATTATATGTGTGTTAAAGAAGATCAACATTTCTTCCTTTGCTCTGCCCATCTACGTAAAAAAACATCAGGCATGATTGAGGAGCAGTTTGGATGTATTTAAGAGGATTAGTGCTAATATGATGAATATCGCTGAAGAGACATAGCTTGATTGATAATGGACCTGAATAACAATGAGATGCCAATTGACAATTGAGAGCCATAAAAAAAACTAAAAAACATTTTAGAAAATATATGCAAACGCACATGCATACGCACAGCTGCAAATCTCTTAACGCCATGTCTGATTGGCAGGTGTTTAAAGTATTAATGAGCCAAAGCAATATAATGAACTTCACAAATGTCACGGTTTTACTACAAGTCAGTGGAGACGCTACTGAAATGAAACAGACATATTAAATCCGACAGGACTTTTCATCTTGAGGCTGCCAGTTTATGACACAGTCCAGCTGTTTGTAAAGGTTAATAGAGACTCTGTGGATTCAGTGCACATTCATATATGCATGTCCCGGCGTTACCTGAAGGTAAACTGTAGGCTGTTGAACTGTGCAGCTTATCAAAGCATGAAAGAAAAGATGGAAGATGAGAAGATTTGTTTGAGGCCAGAGGGGATGTAGAGTGAAGATGGAGTGATGGGTGGCAGGTGGGATATACAGAGAGGTTTACGGGCAGGTGCAAGGGTTTCAAGCTACACATATAAAGACTCCAGTCAGCATAACTGGGCTCATTGCTCTGTTGGTGGTCCATAAGCATACAAAGCCTCTCAAGAGTTCTCAGTACTTTATTACATGGAGCGGGTTGGAGGTTGTGCTGGGGGAGGGTCACTGTCATTCTAGTGAGCATTTGATTGGACAAAAATTTGGGTGCAAGATAATATCACCATTATTTCTTGATCTGCAGAGCTGTTATCAGAACTGTTAGGGTACAGATTCTGTTCTGTTTAACTATGTTAAAAATACTTAAGCAGGTAGACTGATTGGAAGAGGTATTATAGTAATATTATAGTACCACAAAATCAACAGCTGTTTAGTTAATGCAACAAAATGATATACGCTGGTGATAAAGAGTCTTTGAATGTGTTATAACAAGAACATGAGTGTTGAGCGACTATTATACTGAATCCAAAAAGGTGAAAGAGGAGTATCAATAATCCTAGCAGCAATAAGAGGATAGACTTAACAGCCACTGTGAGATTATATGAAGGTTGAGCTTATGAAATGTGCAAGCCAAAAGTGTATCGAACACAAGGGATTGTGCATGTGTGTATTATACTCTGGAACTATACATCATCAGAATGGGAGCCTTAATCCACAGGGAAGGGGTTTATGTGAAACTAAATTTATGCTATATTAAAACACTCGATTCAGGAACTGATAAAACCCAAAGGTCCTCAAAACAATGACCACCTGTTAACCCAAGTATCCTTTGGATAAAAAATTAACATCTCTTTCTTCCACAAAATGGTTAAACTGATTTTTTGCTGATTTCATACTAAACATTGCACTTTCCTCCATTCGTATTAACAGAACAGCAGCATCTTGTTAATTCAATATTGTACGATATAGATTGTACTATGCATATGCAACTTTCAGAAAATAACCGTTAGCCCAGTCAGTTAATTTGTTGTTGTTGAGTTAATCAGTTGATCAATTCAATCTTGTTGTTTTTTGTCCAAAAAGAACACCATTGGTATAAACACTTCAATGAGAAAAGTCAGAAGACAGTTGATCCTATACAGACAGGTACAAATAGAGAATTAGCCTTCAGTATGTGTGCAACCATGCAGTCAAACTTCATACGTATCTTTTCATCTTCTCCCTTAAGGAATCTTCCCATTCCACATACAGAAACCAGAATTTCCATTTTTAGAACAGTATCCTATCCATTAAAAGTGACAAAACCTCACAGTGTAGACATCTTAAGAGATCCAACACCTTCAAAGTACAAAAAAATCATGGCATCCTGCTGGGAGTGTGATGGAAGGCAAAAAAAAGAGCAAAAGCATGACAGGAATATAACATGTTCGGCAGAAAACGTAACTAACGGCCCCGAGGCTTGCCTTCATTTAATAGGTGAGTTTTCCAGACACTTTGAGAACAACACTGTCATCTGTGAAGATAAGAGAACCTTTATTCTTTCAGTGGCACACATATCCTCATTCAGAGAACAGACGGATGGATGACTGGATGAGCGTGACAGGAAACGTAACAGTTTAGTTAAGTGAGGGGATCCTATTGAGATTTCCATCCTCTGGGAAACTGTAGAGCGATTGGAAATGTGTGGGTGAAAAATAGGGTAACCAGCAGACAAAAACAGAATCATACAGAGTTTCTTCACTTTTCTTTGTTTCAGCTAGGAGGCCATAATTGGCAATTAAAGGAACAAGCTGCAGTGTGAGTCTTGCTGTGAAAATGGGCTCCGTGAACCACCTACAGTAGGTATGTAATGTAAGAAGCAACTTTTGCTTATGGTAGTTATGCGCTAAATACAGCACATCCACCGTGCAACAATTTCCTACAGGGTGATGTATATACTGGACAGTGTGCTGAAGTATATTTATTTCAATGTGATTTTTAATATGATGCCTTTTTGGTAGCACCATGCTGTGGGCCCAAATGAATTTAGAAGCAGCAGAAGCTATTAAAGTAACAAGTCGTAACAAAGTATAGAACCATAACTGAAAATTAGGTGGTTAAAACTGTTGCACACAAACTGTTCTCGAGAAAATGTCCCTCTCCATGTAGAAAACATAAAATTTCTTATGAAATTTTCATACTACATTTTAAAAAAGTGAATACAGTATGGACTGTAATTAAGCTTAAAATGTAGATTTAGCTACTTCTGTAAAATACGACAGGAAAATCTACTCTTTAATAAAAAAGAGGAAAGCGATCTCTCCTGAGTCTACTTTAACTATTTTAACTAAAACCCTAATCATTCCCCCTGCCAGCGGCTTACCACGGCATCTCCCCCATACTTCCCATTACATTTCTCTACTCCACCTTATGCCTCTATTTCTATCAGCAAAAGAAAGAGAGAGAGAGATGGAGAGAGAGACCTTCATACCATCCCACAGAGGAATAAGGAAAGGCTCTGGAACTGCATGCTATGATCTTCATCCATGGTGCAGCAGATCTATTTTGGGATGCAGAAGCTAAAGCGATGATTTCATCTACTTCAAATGCTTCGGTAAAATAGAAGCATGGGACAAAAAGAGACACAAATAAATATGGACAGACAAAAAGAAAGAGAGAGAGAGAGAGAGAGAGAGAGAGAGAGAGAGAAAGAAAGAACAAATAAACCCAAAAAGCATCAAATAAGCTTGGGGTGCTGGCGTGATACTATAAAATCTTGTTTCTTCAGACTCCTGTTGTCTGTTGTCCCCACATCAGCCATTGTTCTGCTCTGCTGGAGTGTCACATTCAGATAGGTTAGTCTGGATCTAGATGGGTTAGAGTTTCCATGATTAACACACAAGCATTAGTTTGCAAGCAAACAAGTATCCCATCAATGTCATGGAGTCAGTGTTATGTAATGTCCCCTGCTGATGTTTCATAATACACTCTTTGTGGCAAAAGTGCCGCTCAGCAAGCTGATATCAAATAGGCCAGCGAACATGAACAGTGAACAGACGCCTATAAGCATTAATGAACCCGTTATGGAGAACTATGGAGAACCCGTTATTATTGAAATGGTCACACAAAACGAAGACGAGAGTACAAGAACAAGGACAATAAATTATTACAGGAGGAAACTGATATTAGATGATTAAATCTGAGAGAGAGAGAGAGAGAGAGAGAGAGTGGGAGGAAGAGAGGAATGTAAAAAAGCCTGTAGAACGAGACACATGAGCTGGGTAATGTGTTGTGACAGTAATCAGTGGTTCCTGGTCCAATAGCTCTGCTTGAAAAGAAGAAAGCCTGGAAAACAAAAGCAAGTGTGCGCCATCTCCCATGTGGCACGTTTTTGCCAATGCGGTCCCTCTCTTTTATGGCGTACTTAAAGATCAGTATGTCCTCTTAGGCCGGAAGGGTAGAATGAAGATAAATACTGTGGTTGTGGGCTGTTGTATTCTATACAGCCACATCTATAAATCAAATAAGAAACAAACTATACGACTGGTCTACCACACCAAGGGAAAAACAACAAATTCTCTTTGTATTAAATTCTCCTTGATTGTTCTGCCGCATACTTCAATTCTCAGACGCACTTTGTTATAGCTTGATGTCTTTATATAAACAGTCCTTGGAATTCTATGGCAACAGCAAGTATTGTTTGATCCAAACAAGCAAGTGTGCCAGGCCACACTTCGGGTTGAAGAGGCTTGCAGAGGTCATACCACTCCGAGTAGGGAGTTTCCCCTCAATGAGAGGTATGACCAATACAGTGGCTTGGCTCTGATCTGTTGTATGTCCCCAAGCCAATGAAAGGCCAAAGTACAGGCAAGGCGGGGCCAGAATTAAGCATAGCCCACAATGATGTGGTACTTATTGGCCCAAACTATCCATTCACAAAAGCCACAAGTGTGCCTCAGAGTACTGAGAACGTTCCATCATCACCATGGAAACCACCATTGACAACAATCATCAACATAAAACATTCTGTTTCAAACTAATCTACGAATGGTATTTTAATGTAGTAAATACTCCTCACAATTTTACAGAAATTTCCTTGTTCAAAAACAATACAAACTTGTCCAAAAGTGTCCATACCTGTGAATCCAAATATCCACTATCCATTTCTGTCTGGCCATCTCTGTCTGGCCAGAGACAAATGCCACAAATTTTGTCCTCCTTTTCACTAAATGTGTCACTCGATGCACTTTGGACTTTTATCTTAGGCCAAACACAACTGCTGTTAAAGACACCCCCTGAAAACAATCGCACAAAATGTTATGTACGAAGCCAATGATGAAAAGAGGAAATCAAATAAAGGTCTTCCAGCCCTGGTTTTTGTCAACAGGGAATATCTTCAGGGAGATGACTGCTGTGAACTTTTGTTCCTTTCTGAGTATAATGGTTAAATAGACATACAGGGTCCAATGAGAAATTGTAACACTGACTAATATTGGCCAGGAAGTACAACAGCAGCAGACTTTGAAAGACTATAACTGGATTACTTTGCATTAATGCCCCTCCCTCTGCATCATCATGTAGATGATCGCAAAATGTCAAACAGGGAAAATATACTGTAGAAATATAGTAGTAGAAGAGACTGGAGCTGAGGAATTTCAGAATTCAGATTAAAAGAGCCATAATGCTCTCAGGCGATTATGGGGCAAACCCTGTAGAAGTCCATCACAGTTCAAACCAAAAACTGGAATGGTATAGACAAATTAAAAAATGAGCTAATGTCTGATTCTTGGCTACACAAACAGTACCAATGACCTTTGTTAGAAGCAGCTGGAAAGACTCTGAAATCAATTAGTGCAATATACGGTCAAGACCACAGGGGCTTATTTTTTTTAATGTTCTCAAGCTTAGTGCCATAAACCAATAAAGAACAGCCACTTCAATTAATGACAACAGAGAACAGGATCAACAGTCATGTGAACTTTATAGTTAAGAAAAACTGGTAGCTCCACCCCATATTTAGACTGGTTAAGTCAGAACCTGACATTTTATAGTAAAAAACAAAGTCTCAACACCCTCTGTAACTTAACCAACAAATGTTTTTCCTATATTAAATACTTACAATCACCACACAGTAGACTGGGATATTTTAAAATTAGCAAAAAACAATCATAAAACAAGGGTCACTGTACAGGAAAATAATTAAACAAACAATCAAACAGGGAATTTGCTTCTGTTAATGGTAATGAGACTGAACTCTCTCTGCAGTTGTAGACATTAATTAAATGCAAGACACACAAAAAATCACATTTCAACATTCACCTGACAGGACAGGACTCAACAACTTAGCCTGAAGGAAGACTGCTAGCCATAAAGAATAAATATAAATATATACAGAGGCGGTTGCTGTTAATGTAAAGAAAGAGAAACTGCATGTTTTTTTAAAGTCTGACCTTCAGTATCTCTGCCATCAAAGTTAAAATATATTTATGGATTTGACAGAGCTAAAGCCTGTGTGTTCATACAGACCCTCTGAGTTTTTCCTCAAGCAAAACACTTCTGACATGTTTAGGTTCTCAAGCAAATAGTTATGAATATATACAGGTCCTTCTCAGAAAATTAGCATATTGTGATAAAGTTCATTATTTTCTGTAATGTACTGATAAACATTAGACTTTCATATATTTTAGATTCACACAACTGAAGTAGTTCAAGCCTTTTTATTGTTTTAATATTGATGATTTTGGCATACAGCTCATGAAAACTCAAAATTCCTATCTCAAAAAATTAGCATATCATGAAAACGTTCTCTAAACGAGCTATTAACCTAATCATCTGAATCAACTAATAAACTCTAAACACCAGCAAAAGATTCCTGAGGCTTTTAAAAACTCCCAGCCTGGTTCATTACTCAAAACCG
>JBAJNP010000253.1:96546-113996 GCA_036877545.1 Yasuhikotakia modesta | reverse complement strand
TGTGTGTGTGTGTGTGTGTGTGTGTGTGTGTGTGTGTGTGTGTGTGTGTGTGTGTGTGTGTGTGTGTGTGTGTGTGTGTGTGTGTGTGTGTGTGTGTAAAATAGGCATCTCATAAAATGCTTGCAGAGCATGTTATACAAATAGTTTGTATGAAAGCACAATTCTCTCTTTTCTACTCTTTTTAAACACTTTGCCTCTGTAATGTTGCTGTAGCAAAGTTACATCATTACACATCACATCTCCATTGTTCTTCTCTCTTTTCATCATTACTTGCTTTGTTCTGTACACCTGTGTTCTGATGACTTAGTTTGAAACGTTAGCTTCATTAGCGAAGAGACTGGAATCAGGATCTAACGTTGTATGTGACTTACTGTTTCATAACAAATTCTTCTATTACATCTCCTTTCATTCCTCTCTTCCTTATCTATTTTTCTTATCTTAAGCTGATGGGCAGATCAATTTTTACAACTCTCTTCTTATCAAGAACCATTTTCCATTAGATTTACCCAAGTAGGATATGCTCCTGGATCAATATTCTTGTTGGACGAGGAACAACATTTCAATCAACCAATCAGATTGAGGGGATAGGGTGTGTCATAGAGCTCCATCAATGACCAACATTCCTATCGACCAATCAAAACCCTTTAGATTTTAGAGTGAGATAGCAAGCCTGGGCACTGATTGGATACAAACATGGTGGGTAAATCACATCACAGGAGTGGTCATACCTCTTTCTGGACTCTGTTCTTCATCTTGAACTTTCTTGTTGTCTGTTATGTCCTTATGTGATACTAGAAAAAGCACCACCTCTCCCTTCTCGTTCTTTATGGGGACGATATCCAGAAGACACCAGAACTGAGTTCCTGTCACAACACAACGTCTGTCATTAACATTCAACCTTCAGTTCAATTCAAAATTATTCTATACAGAGCCTTTCACAATTTTGCGTATCTGTGATGACAGTTTACAGATTGTCACAAAATATGAAAAGGCGTTTTTGAAGTTTTGCAGGCAGAGTTTCAGTTGCAGTAAATTGCAAAGGCAGCATCCGTATCAGGACATTTCAAAGTCACTCACTTTTCAAACTGCTTTTACATCTCTGTCAGACAAGAAACATCACATATAAATTCATTAGATTATGCCAATTAGATTAAGGGACAAAATGTGCACAGGCAACAGTGGTGTGTGATGAATATTTAAAATGAGGCATGTTATTTTTAACTCCATAAGACAATGTACAGTTTGTGTTTTAAATCATTATCTACCAACCTTATTTTTATTAAACATCAACATCTTTATGCACCATTAGTCAACAAATGTTCTGTAACAGCTCAGGTTTAATGAAGATCACAAGCAATTTAACAAGCTGAATATATACTAGAAAAACAATTCAAACAAAACCATGCATTTTACTGATCTCTTTAATAAATTTACTGAAATTGTTGCAAAAAATCCACTTTATGCACCAATTATTATAGATTTGAATCTATTCCATGTTCTTTGTTTGCTGCTAACAGCGTTGCTCTCAGAAATAAATTAGGTGGTAAACATAATTTTATGCAACAAGATGTTTGTACTTTTCAGTGATGATGACAGCAGTAATTCATCATATTGTGCAGAAGAGCTTTAACATATATATTAACTGGCCATATATGCAGCCCCTCCTGCATTTAAATGAGCCTGACAAAACATGACAAGACGTGATAGTATTTTTCACATCCAAGCACAGCAATGTTAATTATGGGAACACAGTAATCTGGTTTGCACACGTAGCTGCAGTGAATCCTCTGCTAAAGCGACGCAGCGTGTGCAAATAAACAGCGTTTCTGCTTTCCTCTCAAAATGTATTCTTAGTGAATTTCCCTCAAGCCATGTGACACTGACACAGACACATTTATACATTTTTCGGTCTCCTCCTTATGTGGTATAAATCATGTCAGAGTCTAAGCATTTGGTTTTAAATATTGAATTTTTAATTCATTCTTCTATTCCTATACGAGTCGACAGGTTTCTAAAACGTTCTTGCAGTGTTGTCTGCAATGTAGTCTTTTGAGGGCTGAGCAGGACACTGTAGATTTGTTGCGTGTGCTGTATGGATTTGTGGGCATGTTTGTATGCACACAAGCATGTCTGCAAGTTCTGCAATATTTCGCAGCTGCTCAACATCATGCCTCACTATTACAGCACGCCTCATTAAACCGAGATGGAGACAAACCAAAGGAAAGAGGCTTGGTTGGAGGTTAGCCCCTAATGATGCACACATCTGTGTGTGTGTGTGTGTGTGTGCGTCTCAATCTCCAAGCCCTTTTACTAGCCACTGCTTAAGTCAAGCAAAGTACAAAGAAATCTACCTTCTATGATTTTAATAATAAAGCATATATTGCATTGAACTGGAACATAAGTCATATAATACATGGAAGAATAAGATCTAAACAAACCACTTAATGAGGCCTTTAAAACAGCAGCCTGGCAACCTATGAATAATACATGTGATGACAATGGTTAAATACAATAAATTGATTTGTGACTAACACAGCTGAAATCAACAATAAATTATTAACCAGTTTCTGGGTTGATTGCACAATGGATGGGAAGTTATTTATGGGCCAAAAGCGTTGACTATCATTCTGAAAACCTCATATTAGAGCTCATTTATTATGGTAGATTAGCAGTCATTGTACTTTGAAGCAGGTATGTGTATTTGTCTGTTTTATAAATAGATTTGAAATTACACTTACCATTTGACAAAACAGTCTACAGAGACATAGATAACTGTGCTTCACTTCTAATGAAGTAATTCATTATAGCAATAACCATACTATTAAGTTTTCTTGTAAATGTACACATGTAATTGAGTCGCTGTGAGGACTGACGCATACATGGCTCTCCCATGTAAGCTTTATTCACAAACTAATAGACAGTAAATATATTTCTCTTCTTACAATTAACGAACGTGTTTAAAATACAAAGCACTCCTTCAAATGCAATACTTCCCAAGCCAATTTAGTTATCCAATTATTTCAGCATTGCAAAATGATTGAGTATGCATTTTATAATTGTCTTGGCACTATATTTTTTATTTGGTAGATTGTAACTAGATGTTGCATAAACACCGGATTGGCCGTGACTCAGTGCAACAGGGCAGCCGTGCAACAGAGAGAATTTACCGCTCACTATGATGTTCTATTCCCTTTGAATTGCGTACAGCCTGAACCCACCGGCCCACGAGAAGCGCGTGAGGTATGTGAGCACCGGTTCTTTGACTGCGTGACAATGCAACTAGAATTCAGTGACTAATACACGGGGGAAAGTGATATTTGGAATGCTGCACAGAACTGCAGCGGTTTGTTCAGACAATCAACAATCAGATAGGAAAGAACATACAGATTGCCTATTTGCTCTGAATTCCATGTGCCTAAAATACAAATGAGCCCACAAACAGATTTGGAGTATCTCTTACGACCAAATGAATGAGTCGGAAAGAACCATCTCCCACCGGGCACTCTCTGAATCCGGGCATCGGGGGGGCAAATCCTCTCTTATATGTGATGAATTGAACCGTATCAGGTGAGAAATCGGTTGTAGACACTGCTGGGTTGAGAGAACATTATTCCTCAAATATCTGCCAGATTCTCGATATCTGTTTTGTAGTTTGACAGGGAGCTCTATATTGTATGTACAACGAGCCGCATGGCCTCCTGTCGCATACACAGAAGTGCATTTCCCGACGGCAGGTGGGTAAATATGTGGGCGCATTAACTGCATGACACGCTGTGCTCTTTCTGTGTATGTTGTTCAATGTGGAACCAATCAAGCCATCAGACATCTCCATGCTGTTCTTTATTTTAAGCAAGTTTAAAGGCATATCATGTTATTCTCAGGAATGTTTGTGTTGGAGATAAAGGTGGCAGCTGTTAAATTAAGATGTTCTCATTCTCTATGCTCAGGTGCTCCAGACACACATTAAAGAACAACACAGACATTTAAAGTGAATTTGGACCAAGAAAAGAGTTTTCTGGAATTGCATTTGTTTGGTCACGCACAACTACTAGCTCAGATTGTTGCTATTTTACTATCCAAGTCCCAAATTGTTCCTCAAATATTATCTTATTGTTAACTGATGGATATGGTTAAATGTACATAAATATACATATATTATCCCACTTACTTACACACCAGTACTTATCACATAAATACAAGGACATGAAATATTGAGCAGTTAAATATAATTATTTAAAAATGAGACAAACATCGAAAATCATTGAGCAAATGTACAACTTATTTTCTTTTACTGTACAATCTGTTCCACTATTTCACTTTTATCCCTCCATCACTCTTCCTCAGTGTTAATCAAAGTCTTGCTCGCCTGCAGCTATACCTGCTTTATCACTCTGATCAATTCACTCCATTAGACATTCAGGTCTGATTAAGTGATTTAAGGATTTGCCTTTTTTGGTCTCCTTATACACAATGTACCTGTAGTGATTTTAATTATTTAACCTCCTCATATATTTACCCCCTGCAGGTGGGGATAGCACTTTAACACACTGTTGTCTAGTATATTATACATAATAGTATATATTTTATATATAGTTCTGGTTCAGGGCATAAAGGCAGCTGATTTATTCAGAGGTTTTGTTCTCTGTATTTTCAAATTTGCTGTCTCCTTCAGCATCTCCTACCTCCTTTTTTATAGAACACCAGTTCGGTCTTAAATTCCCGCCTTTCATCCAGCGCGCACTGGATCTGTGCCATCAGCCTATCACTGGTCTCCGGCCCATACAGGAAGTGACATGCGCAGCTCTTCTGCATCAGTTCCGCCCGGGCGTAGCCAGTGAGCTCACAGAAGCCATCAGAACAGTACACAATAGGGTAGAGGGACTGGACCTGTGCATTTCCCAGCACAAAGTTACTGTCTGTATGAGAGAAAGAACAAAAAGACAAATACAAAGATTTTTTATTTTCCATAAAAGTTTTTCCTTACAAAATTGATTTTCATAAGAAAAAAACCCCACAAAGTTCAATATTTTATATGTTCTACAAATGGCCAAAGATAAAAGGCTATCGACTTCTCAGTACAATATTTTCACAGACTGACAAAGTTTTAACAAACAGTGAAACAGAAACAATAAAAAGAGTTCTGCAGAAATCCCTTCTTGTAGTAAATTGCTGGAGAAGTTCCAGCCGGCTCTGTTATCTCTCTCTCTCTCTCTCTCTCTCTCTCTCACACACACACACACACACACACACACACGCACACACATGAAGGGAGTGAGGTGCACTTATACTTGTGTTGTGTTGGAATTTGACACAATAAGACACAATGTTGTGCTTCAATAAGACACAATGTTATGCTCAACAAAATGTACTAAATATATGTTGGAATTATTATATTTATAATATATAATATTTGGACACTTAAACAGAATCTTCTTTTGGAGCTTGAAGGCTCCTCAGACATTCTACTGAACATCATCTGTTTCCACAGTAGACAGAAAGTCAATGTCCTACATTTCCTATTATATCATTAGATGAGAGTTTTAGTGGATGATCTTTGTTTACTCTCACTACACTGGAACAAGCTCCAGTGTTCACACACAGATTTATTACACAACATGATTTTTCTCGAAGTGTTTCTCGAATGACAGAAGACGACAAGCAGTGCAAAACTAAAACGATTCAGATCTGAAAACATGAATGAAACACTGAGAACAATTATATTATTCCACGCATTTCCTTAATTAAACCAGTGTGAGCTGATTTCACCTGTTCTGCTGGATCGCTCTTCATCATCAAAAGAGAGAGATAGAGAGAGAGATTATGTAAGACATAAAGAATGGAACACACTGTCCCTTTATTCATAAGCGTTCATTAAATCATTCCTTATGGCTACGGAGTAAAAACCATATTCGCACCAATCGAATATTTATTGCTTTGCGCTGAGGTGCAAATATTGATCCATTGGCCAATGGGCGCCTCACTCTCTCTCTCTGTGTGTCTCTCTCTATCTCTCCTTCTCCCTCTCTGAGGTCTTATATGTTTAATATTTCACAGGGTTATGAACGGGAGCAGATTCAGATCCATGGCTGTGGTATTTAAAGTTGAGCAGCGAGCGGCGGGTTCATTTGCGAGCTGTAATAAATTAGATGGGGGGGGAAGCTACCAATCACATGCGCCAGACAACAGCACAATAAGAGAGAGCGCCTGTCTGTGTTCAAGTGAGAACGACAGGCATAAGTGTGATGAGGTAAAAAAACATCCCTTCTGAGAATAGATGAGGAGACAAGACAGCAGTAAGGGAACTAGGAGAGAATAAGTGATGTATTATTTCATTAACAGCCAATCACCTTTTCTCTGAACAAAGGTTCTTCGAAATGTGTCTTTTTTTTGCACCTGAGGTTAAGAAGAAAGAATCATTTTCTGAATTAAAGTCACTTCATGCTATAAAAAGGTTCTTCTTGTGTTGACTATATGGATCTTTGGGGGGTGAGAAAGCTCTTGATGTTCATGTTCTTTGTGAATTTAAAAATAAAAGACCACAAAATAACCACAAAATGGCTTTAAAGCCTCAATATTGGGAACTAAGTGTACCATGTACATCCACAACCTTTATATCTCACAGACTGATTGGCCAAATATAGAGACATATAAAGATAGAAGCGCATGTATTTGCTCCACCCATCTGTCTGTCTCAGTGTTTTCCTGTTAGTTCACTTAATAAATTGCAGTTGCAGAAATGTTGCACTGCCTATCTATTCTCATTAGTACTCAATAATGAATGAAGCAAGTCTTACTAACAATTGGTTTGTATGGGTCATAATGTACCTGCTGTTGCTATATTACAACCAATGTGACCAATGTGGACTGTAATTGCTTTAGGGCTCCTGAAATGGAGGAATACATTGTGAATCATTTGCATATGACACATACCTGATAGATGCAGAAAGTAAATATCTGTTTGGTTATTATGTTACTTTTCTAATGGCTGTTCCTGTAGCTTAACTGGTAGCGCATAGCATTAGCAGTACAAAGGTTGTGGGTTCGATCCCAGGAAATACAAGGACTGATAAAAATGGAAATTGAATTCACTTGGGATAAAAGTGTCTGCCAAATGAATAGATGTAAATGGGTTAATCAGGTTTAGGATATTAACAAATAGCTGTATTTTATACATTGACAATACATTAAATTTGTTTTCCTAGTTAAACATCTGTCTCTCAGTGCTTTTCCTGTGTCTTTTTAATGAGTATCTGCTTGCCACTGATCTGAATTATGAACTGCAAAACTTTTTCAATTATCCAAAGCTTTTAATTGATTCCCACTCATAGTTGTAAAGTTCCAATGAATGCACATTTATAGCTAGACAAGACATATTGCTCAAAGTTTATTGCTTAATGAGTTTGCTTTCCAAATAAAAAAGGTTGTATAATATTGTATAATTATTTATTTCCAGACCTCGCAATGTTTGTGCAGCAAGAATAATGGAAAGAAAATTGACACATTAAATCTCCTCAAAATCTCACTTGCTCCTTCAGGAGAGCAGTGAGATTAAAGTGAGCGCAAATGGAGACTTTTGCTAAAGATCCTCAAAAAAAGATCTCAGCTATGTTTCAAACTGAGTTCAAACATCAAATTCTTCCAAGACCAAATAATTATAGTGCTACTGATACTGCATGTCAAGAATTTGTGTCTAAATATATCACATTCTTTGCTTGTTTGTAGAATGTATCCACCAATTCCTTTGTGTTGACACCTGCCTTCACTGACATTTTACATTCATCTTTTCTACTAAGTAGTTAATTTGTACATGCATACAGCACATTGGAGAATTTTACTACAGATTCAGGAAGTGATTTTTGCAACTGTCAGGCTGTCAAACAACTATATTATACATTAAGTTGTCTACCTTTTGACACGAGTGCGATGCTTGAGATCTTCGGGAGATGTCCAGATGGCTAACCTTCAATCTCTCTCACTGACTGCATTCATTGTAGCAAAACCATTTAATATGTTCTGAATTCTGGCTGAAAACCTTTACTTGTCAACAGGACGTGAAAACCGATTAGCTGTGCATCCAAATAATGGTTTGCAATGTACACTTTGCCTGGGGACTCTGCTGGGCATCAAACAACTTTTTTCAAAAATGTTACTTCAGGTAATGACAGGATTATATAAATTTTCACTTCTGAATGGCAAAGTAGACTGGGGAGTCCCAGACCATAACATGATGAAAGCTGCATTAATCACTATGACAGACTGCAAAAACAAGCGAAGCAAACTAAATGGACAAGTACTGCAGAGCATTCAGCCGAAAAGGTTCTTCATGAGATGTTCATATTTCTGTATGAATTACAAATTGAATATACGAAGTAAAGCAGAATTAGCCTATTGCATAAGCTTTGACTTATTTCCATATGGGAAAATTATGCAGCGTGCAAGTCAAAATTTGCAATGCACTGTAAGTTGCGTTGGATATGTATAAGTGTAAATGTAATACTAAATGTTGCACAATTGAAAATTTGAATAAACCCCACAAATAAGACCCACGAACTGTGGAATTGCAAGGGAACGCAGTATTTACACGTTATTCAAAAAAATGTAAAAGCAGTCTTTAGTGTTTGAACACTAAGCTGTCCTCTGATACCACGCTGCTGTAATCCATTACGAAACGAACATAAAAGAACAAGAGCTCTCATGTTAGTCATTGTGTATTCTCAAGGTAAAATCATTCAAGAGGCCCAACGCCATTAACGTACCAACCCGTCTTGACCCGTTTTACTCCAGAATATAAGAGGCAGTAAATTCATTTTCGGTCACACACAATAATGCCTTAGCATCGTTTTCTATCACTATGAATAGAAACACAATAGCTCTTTATTCTATATGTTGAATTATATAAAGCAATTGACTTCTGCATTAGCTGAACTGTGGTAGCTGCGATAAGTAACTGTGGCTGCAAATACTAATATGGAAAGTCAAATTAGTGTTGCTGGAAAATTTAAGGAAGTACAATTAAACTCACAGAGGGTATGCAACTGAATCTCAGAGCCTCTCTGTAGTGTTTTATGTGAACAGGTAAGCAGACATCTTGCTACAGGGCAGTAGAACCAGTGGGACCTTGATGAATAAAACAACAAATCCTCCAATAGAGGCTTTCTATTAATAATGAACTACTGCATGGTGGAGTGTGGTGTTTGGGTTTTTATGTGTTGTGCTTGGCTGACAGACTGAGTACAAGGTTAGAAAACAAGGATAAAGTAACCAGAGCTCAAATTTCGAACCTCCAGGTTATTCCAAAGATCCCTATAAAAACTGTTTAACTATGGGCAGCTTTGGACGAATGTCTGCTAAATAGGCCACAGAGAATGCACTCATAAGCCAAGTCCCTCCAAAAGCCACTCCCCTCCATAAACATGCTGTTGACAGAAGACTATCTGTGTAAGCAGGGTGTGAGGAGATACGTAAATAAACAATATATGCAGCGTTTAAGGTTGTGTATGTTCAAATACCAACAATACACAGTTAAAAAACATTGAAAAAGTGAAATAGGACCCCTTCATTTGAAAGATGATGAAAATGTGAAGACTTTTAGTATTTTTAAAATAAAATACACAATGCGTCTACCTTGCCTTAAATCATCATCAGATTCAGATCTCCTCACTTGACTGTGGGTTTGGAGATAACAGAGGTAAAGAAGCTAGTAATTAAATTAAACTGTAATTAAAATGTAAAAGGAGCAGGACTGTGGGAAGACGACGCATGTTTGATTGACTATGACATTTCAAAGTTAGCCTGAACTAAATTAAACAGCAAGAGACGCCTTCTCATCCACCACATACTAAACTCCTAAAGTCCAGACCTGCAGTATCCAGAGTGCATTGAGATTCAATGAACGATGCACATTCAAAAGATCTCTGAAAGACAGATTTAATGAAGTGGTGTGTCAGTCATGATGACCTTAATGACTCCAGATGACTGAAACGTTCTAGCGCTATTGGCGATACTAAAAAAACGCTGGTATATAAAAGAGAATTTCATAGTGCATTTATGTGCACACAAACTGTAATTGCTACTTGATTATAATGCTAAATCAATACAGGTATTAAAAAAGTTAATCATTTACTATGAATGTTTGTTAAGCCAGTGGAAAAGCTCTTCTTTAGCCAGTGGGCAGAAACCTCCCAATGCACAGAGCTCAGAGAAGCTCACTTGTCAGAGCTGTCATATAGAAGCATTGCTCTCCCAGGCATCTCTGCCAGAGAATATTACAGGTCTCTCTGTAATGTTGCTGAGTGCAGAATTTTGGACAGTTCAAGTGTCACAGACTCTAGTTAGACAGCACTCTTCGCTATTTGTACAGAACTTACAGAACGATTGCGTTTTGGTTCTGACTGGATTTTTGCTGTAAAGTTCTGGTCATGACACCTCATGTTTCTTTTATGTTAAAAGAACATTTTCCTAAGATTCTACTAAGTAACTAAAAAAATGTTCTACTGACAATACTACAAGAATGCTTTGAGAGACTTTTTAAGGAACGTTAGAAAACATTCTGAGAATGTTCCCTGTTAGCTGGGAGACAACCTTTAAAAAGTGACCTTTATCAGATACTGGTCATGTGACACTGCTACAGTAACACATATTGTACATGCAGGGTATAAACTGGGATGGTCACCAGAAGTAAACAGTTGGCTGTTTAATGTCATGATGTTATGTGGGCAAGTAGAAAATGGACGGCTGAGGTGTTGCTGCATAATGTGGTTTAACACCTCTCCATTGCTACTGGGTGCATTCACTGTCTTCTTTTCTCATCTTACAAGAGCAATTCAACTGTAAAATGATGACGAAAAGCATGTTAAATTGATGTAAAAAGCAAACTAGTCACACTGCACAACAATCAGACACACACATTGTTTTATTTCCATAATAAAAGTAGAACAGATTGAATGTGATTTTTTTGCTCACACTGTTATCCAAAATCATATGCTTCACATGTTAAGAAATTCTGATTTAAGCAGAGTTATAAATACAGTGGGTCACATTTGGAGCTGGACCCTTAAGGCTGTACAGTATGTTAATTTTAGAGAAACCCACACATTTTTGGAGGTTGTTCTGTACAGCTGTCTGTGAAGGACACAACTGTTAAAGGTTCTGACCCTCTGCATGGTTCTGTCATTGCTCTCGAATCTTACTGCACTCCGGACAGGTTTTTCTATAATTACCTGCCATGTGCCAGTAAGTTTACAGCTTGTCAAAAAGAGAATTTGAATTTAGAGGAATACACAACACCACTGTTATCCCTGCCACCGCTGGAATCCAGATCCACATTCTAACTCTAAATGTTTTCCCAGATAACAATTTTGCTTGAAGGTATGTTTTCCAAAATTTCCATTAAGCAACAATAACATTTAAAATGCTATTTTGAAAGTTCTATGTATCAAAATCAGTTAAGTTTTTACATTATTGCAAGGTTGCTAAGAATGTTTTTTAATATTTTTAACATTAAATATTACATATTGCAAATATATAACAATAAAAAAGCCACTAACATTAATGCTAAATTGTTTTTTGATTCCTAAGAAGAACCTTAGAAGAACTTTTTGGGAACATTAGTTATTGTTCTTAGAACGCTCTCTGTTAGCAGGTTTCCAGTTGCCCTTGGACCACCCACTTGATTGTTCTGACAGCTGCGCTGGATTTCTTGGGATTCCAAACTGGAATGTTCAGATCCTAAATAGTTCCATTCGGGGCGACAGAAGCGACACTCAGATCACGTGCTGCTCCAGTTTACTGCTGCTAAGTGTGACTATAAGCTACTAGATCTTTTACACCTGCCTCCATTAGCAGAAGCATCTAATTGGCTCTCACGACATTGCAGTACTACATAAAGACAGTAGTGGATATCTGAGCATTGATGTTGGTAGAGATGTGGTTGGAATGTTCTGGGTTATGCTGGGTTAAGCACCTCATGTCTGGTCTCGCCCAGGGCACTGTGTGAGATCAAACCTCCACTGATAGACACACGAGCAACGGAAATGTTTCTTTCAGGTTGACCTCAAAACACATAGACTCAAAATGTAGGTAAGCAAATCTCACTAAGAAAAGAGTTATTTTCTAGCCCCAAATTACAAGACAAAATAACAAATACACGACCATGCACATAAAAATATAATACAAATATTTGCTCATAAAAATGCTAATGTGCAGCCTATGTATATGTACAGTAAGTGCAATGAATAACAATGGCAAATGAGTAAGCTTTCTCTCTCTCTCTCTCTCTCTCTCTCTCTCACACACACACTAAACAGTGAATAGATATTGACCGTAATAGTCTAGTAAATGGATGCAAGAGGCACTTCACATGTGGATATGGCATAATTAGTATACACAGATGAACACTTATGTGTTGAGTATAAAGTGATGAACTGATGTAAATTACAGAGCAGGCCGATTACATGCATGCATGGCCATGTTGACATTTGCACGAAGGCGACATAATCACATGCCCAGCGTGGGAGAATAACACATTTCAATGCACCTCTGAATTACTCCCAATATTTACACATACAGTATGCATGTGAGGCCGACATAACTAATATATTTTATGTATTCATTGTATGTGCATTGCATGCAGTGAGTTTGTAGTGAGCGTTTGACTGCAGCC
This sequence comes from Yasuhikotakia modesta, assembly GCA_036877545.1. NCBI lineage: Eukaryota > Metazoa > Chordata > Actinopteri > Cypriniformes > Botiidae > Yasuhikotakia > Yasuhikotakia modesta. Next base: position 101,335 of record JBAJNP010000253.1, on the reverse strand, counting down.
TTCAGACAGCGAGAACAGGGTCTTCCCATCACTAGCTAAATGACAGGGCGTATCATTTGGTAACCCCATTTTTGTTCTGCTGTTTGCAGTCTGTAATATGTTGTTCATTATATAAATGTTGTGTGTTTACAACAGTGTGCTGAAAAATAAACGGTTTAAACCAGCCTTAGGACTGAAACATGCTCTGGATGTTGCGTAAGTGTGTAAATGCAAACACTTATAGCTACGCAAGCTCAATTTCACAGATCATTGCGCTCTGAAAATGTAAAAAAAAGATAGATAAAATTCGGTTCATAAGACACTGCAAGCATGTGCAAAGGTTAGATACCGTCACAACAACACAAACATGGATGTTAATTATGTACAACAGGACACATGCTTGCCATACATTTACAGCCTAAACCAGCTTAAACTAGCCAAGACTAGCAAACTTCCTCAGAGGGCATTCAAACAGGATAAATTATTTTATTGAAACAGCTACATGAAGCAAAAGAAGCTGATTGGCCCATTATTTTAAAACTTAAACTAACATTGCAACATTTTATGGTCTTGCACTTTAAAATGATATTTAAACAGTAAAAACAAAATGAAAACAATATTGTAATAGAGCACCTACTCTGGCTTTAACTTGGCCTACCTTGTCAATTAAAAATAGTGCAGACAAAACATATACACGTGTAAATGCCCTCATAGGTGGAGTTATAGTTTTATTTTTTAAAAATAACAATATTGCATTATTATGATTATGATTATTATTACTAAAATATGTTTCGTAAATGCAGACTTCTTTAAAAGCCTGAACCATCGAATACGAACAATACTGTTGCTTTTATGTGGGATTTTTTTGGCCATTTTTTCCCCCCAAATGTTATTGTTCCCTCCAGATCCATCATAATGCCTCTGGGTTGGTGGTTTAAACAGAGAAACAAAGAGACTTTTAATGGTTTGTGCAGAGCAGGTGAGATAACCCTTTATATCACACACACTTTCAAACGCAGCACACTTCTGTTTATTGCACGATAACAAAACACTGATGGGCCATAACAACACCACGGCTAAAAAGACACAGAGGCATACGCAACTTGTTGTTTTGCAATCTTTTCCACCTCGTCTCTTTCTAAAAACAGAGCATGGAAAAAAGTAAAATGCAGACAGCAGGCAATTTATTAGTGCTCTACCACAGCAAGTTGCGTGGCACTTTGGCAACATAATTATCAAGCTGACTGGCCAGGTCTCTCTCTCTCTCATTCTCTCTCTTCTTTCTAAAACACAAAGCTCTGTCACTGGCCCCTAGAGCCCAGAGAGAACTATGGGGACGGCCCCCACACACTGCTGATTATAGCCTAGAGAGAAAGAGAGAGAAGGAGACAGAGAGAAAGAGAGAGAAGGGTGCACTGATACAACAGACATAAAAAGCAGCACACCCACATGATAGAGAGATAGAGAGAGAGAGAGAGAGAGAGAGAGAGCACGCAACAGTCTGCAAGTTTGTGAGTGAGTGAATGTGAGAAGAGAATAAAAGCATGGTGTTAAAGGATGAGCGTGTAAGTACGGGTTGTGAGAGAAAGAACAGAACATTAATCATCAAACTGACTAATATTTTAATACAAATCAGCTCAATTCTGCAATCCTTAAAGCAACAGTACAACAAACACTACGAGTTCAGAAATGTCATTATATCCACTCCGTCACAGACAATGTTTGGGGGTGAACGCATTGTTGCTTTTGTTCATAGTATGTAAATATGCTGTGAGTATTCAAATGAAGCCATTGTTGTTGTTTTCAGCTCACACTCCTCCTTTCTATGCAAATCAGGCTTGTAATACGTTCCACCTGATTCACAACAACTGCATTTGTAAAGAGAGATGTTTGTTTACATTTTATATTGTCCCCAACAGCAGAGATAATTTATTAAATAAAGATCAATTGATCATTAACAAAGGCATATGTCCAACATATCCAACACTTGCCTTTTAAAGCTAACAAGAATTATTCTCAGAATGGTGGTTAATGTTCTCTAAAGTTATCAAAAAATTCTTGCAGTATTTCAGATATTTTTAACATTATATCATATTTTCAAAACAATATTCTTATGTTGAAAGTAGTTTTAAAACATTACTAACTTTAATAATGTCTGAATAAGATTACGCTAATACAACAAAAACTGAACGTTCCAAGAACTTTTAAAATTACATTTTTAACTGTTAATGTTACTTAATAGAAACATTACAGGAATATTTTTACAGCATAAATTGTTAGCTGGGTTAGATGTCTTGATTGCATTGCTGTATCAGACAGAAGAGTGCTGTGGTGTGGGCATGGTCTGGCGTTCCCTGATTTGCATAATTCCTTTAGTTAATCGGGCATTAAAACAACTCGGGCGGCGTGTGCAAACAAACAATGCTATCAGCTGCTGCTGTTCAATCTTAGTGGCTTTCCTCCTGAATGTTATAGATACCAAATCCCTCTTCAATATGTGGCTCAAATATTACACAAATAAAACACTGGAACACAGCAACAGAATCAGTCAAATTCTGATGTAACAAGACACACAATTCTAAAGTAACACAAAGCCCATCACCCTAATCTGGCAAAAAGCCTCAGTGTGACACATTAGCCCTTATTGATTTGTTTCAGTTTATTGTTCTATTGACTTCACATCAAAATTGGCCTCTTTGGGGCCTGTCTTGATTTTTTTATTTATCCTGTCACAAAATGTCACCTGCTCGACAACCAAACATTTGTCTCACTTTAGCAAGTATGTTTGACATGAATCTGTGTTAATCTCCTTTTAAAATATTCTTAATATTCTAAGTAAGGTGCAAGAATATAAAATGCTCGTCCAATCACTAAATTCGGTCCGCATACAATGATTGGACGTCCTACTTGCCCATTAAACTATCTGTTTAAATACCTTTAAAAATAAGAAGTATAGTCACCTGGAACTCAGCAAGCGAAGTTACAACATCACAAAATTTTCCTAAAAGAAAAGATTACTGTATCTCCCATTAGTTAAAGGTTGCGTAAGCTTGTGTGTGCGATTTGCAGGAATGTAATTGTATACGTTAAATGCACTGTAGGTTGCTTTGGATAAAAGCATCTGCCAAATGCATACATGTAAATGTAAAAGAAAATGGTTCATAAACAGATTTCTAAATGCAATGCATTATGGGTAGAAAGTGTTCCTTTCTGGAAGGAGCGGAGCTGCGCGAGGGTGTGTGAGAGAGAACCGAGAACTGAGAGAGTGTGAAAAGCAACAGAGGAAAGAAAACTCTTAAGAGGGAGAGAGAGACAGAATCTGTTTTTCCTTAAACCAATAAGCTGGAGAGCACTTCAACACACCAAGACCTCAGAGTGTTCGCTTTAATATGAGCACAGCGCAATTAAGCCAAGTAAAAATGTTACTTGATGTAATGATAAAATCTGAACCCATTTCAAATGCATTCTCGCTCTTCTGGGATACTGCAGGCTAGAGGGCTGTTGTACTAACAAGATAGAAATAATAAGGGAAGGCCCAAAAATATACTTAAGACTCAAAAACCGCCACTGCCTGAGGAAACTAGCAACACCAAAACATTCTCCTCTCCCATCATCCTGTTTGTTTGCTTTTGCTGTAACACAATCAAGTCTTAAGAGACAAAAGAAGTTGGAATACCCTTCCAAGAGAAAATAAATCTCTTTTTCTTCAGTCTATCTTTATATTAACCATAAAACAACACACGTTTCAAGTAATAAGTTTGATCATGTTTAATAGTTTGGACTAGTGGCACCAAATAGAATTGCAAAGAGGTTGTCACTAAACACTACTAATGTCAATTTTTCACTCAAACAGATGACTGTCACTCTAACAGCAGTAAAAAAAGTGTCACAGTGTTTATATGAGGGAAGCTGACCTGCAAATGACTTACTTATAGTAGACTGCGCAGTATTTTAACACAAACAAACACACAAATCACTTTAACCTTCCCAGCCTTGGGTTTTGAATTACACACCAAAGCATGAATTTATTTTTGCATGAGACATAGGTGGTAACAGCATGCTGAGAAATTATATACACACTAGATTACTGTACATTACAAACAAAGTGGGATTGTGTCAATAATGTTTGATACTAGCAGGTGACAGTAAGTGCCCTAGTAATGGTGCAAACCTTAGAATAAAAAAAAACACAAGCTGTTACTTTGCACCTGACACAGTAGAGAACGTGTTGGCAGTGATTCTTTTTTATATTCCCATTAGCGTTGAAAACCTTTATTGTAGCACTTATGTGATCATGTGGTGTCAGTGACATAAATAAACACATCATTATACAGCGTACCTCCTTCTCAGAAGCTGGTGACATTGTTGTTTGTTCTCAAATAACATGAGATTTGGGTGGCACCTTTGCTTGTCACAAATATATGATTGTGCAGCTAAAGCGGTTAAGTAGAAACAAAACACAAAGTAATCAAAGTTCACTGCCATGTTGTGGGTGGGGTTTGGGAAATAAGGAGCCTTGTGATTGGTTGCGTTTTTGAGGGGCAGCATACAATCTCACAGGCTGGGCATCTGACAGCCAATGTTCAGAGTGCCAGTGTTGCAACAGGAGGGGGAACCGTGTCTGGCAGATGGAGTGGTGGGGGAAGACTAAGAATGACATGCATTGACAGGAAGCCAGTATGGAAATGACAGATTTTGGCAGAACGTTAAGGAAGTGATGGGAGATGAAAGGAAAATAGACAGAAGATTGTGTGGGTGAACTCTTCATTGCTCTGTCTGTATGTGTGTGTGTGTGTGTGTGTGTGTGTGT